>VYZV01000928.1:54632-87546 GCA_013401275.1 Pandion haliaetus | reverse complement strand
ACCTTTTACCCTTTCATTTTTCCTTTCACTGTATTCCAAATAAAGAGCCATGATTTCATACATGCCTGCCCCTGGTGGGTTACCACCTGTTTTGCAGCTGGTGGGTCTCTTGTTTTGCATAAAGCAGTTTTCAAACCAGACCTTCATTCTGGCACCGTGGGACAAATTTTAGTCTCAGTAAAACTTACTGTCCGATTGTCTTCACATAATCACAGCCAGAACCCCAAGTACTGCTGTAATGATTCAAAAAGACAAATATCTGTAGCAGTTTGAAAACATGCTTTATTCATCCAAGATTTAATGGTCTGTTTGCTTCTTCTGGAAGACTACATATTGTGACATTTTGCTTGGTCTAACAGATACTACAAACAACTCTTCTTAAAGCTGTGACCCTTATTTTTGTTTGCTGGTTTTGCATAATGTGAAAAGACATATTAACAGTCTCTCCAGTAACAGTGAGAATTACTGCAATGGATTTATTCTTTGCCTAAGCATTTTTTCCACATACATAAATTTCCAATGAATCTCAGCTCTTTTGTAATGAAAACTCAGACTTATGCCCTCATATTGCTCCTGATCGGAGTTTGATTTCTCTTTTATTTTTATTCCTGTCCTCTAACAGCAAATGTATTTTATTTAAGAACCTGAGAAGGAAGTGAGTGTCTTTTCAGGACAAAAGGATAAGGGCATTTCAGAGATTATTTTTGTGGAGTAACTGTTGTTGCCATGATTTAACTTTCATTTAACAATTAACTGGTATGCTAGCAGGCCAAGTTGAGATACGATGACATATGCTGCAGAGACATTAGGTTTCTCTATATTAAGGGAACGTATGTAATACAGGTTTGCAGGTTTGTTGTCCAGCTAAGTATGGAGGTCATTTATTTATGGTTTTATACATGATTTCTAAAGTTTGCTGTTAAGCTTTTCTTCCTTGAAACAAAACACAATGTTAACACCTTTTAGATTTCCCCACCAAAGACATTTTTGCCTAGGATGGCAAATATTGATCCTTACATGAATACAATATATTATAACATGCGAGTTGTACTTGTTAAAAGTGCTATGTAGCAGTTATATGTTCTGCCATGTTCATCATATTTCATACTTGTTGCAACTTATGTACTTTAACAAATGTCTTCAGAGTTTTGTTGCTATGCCACGTGGATAAATGAAGAGAGATGCTCACACAGTCTGTGACTGAATGTAGCTGGTCATCTTCCTCACCACTGCAGTCTCCATGAACCAGGTAGCAATCACACTAGCTGCATGCATTTTTACGTGACAAGAAACAACACTGGATAGATGCAACAAAGTGAAAGAAGTGTTCATTCTGCATTGAGAGAGCAGCGCAAACAGCAAAACCCAACACCAGTGCTTTTCCTAAAGATGTGCATTCTCTCTGCAGCTATAAATGTACCCCTCCCCCTCTTTATCTCTCAGTTTCTTTCTTCTGACACTGCTGTTTCTAAAAAGCATTGCTTTGGAGTGCAGTCTGTATGAAAAGTTGCCTTGTGCTCAGAGGAATAGATCACTGACCCACAAAAGCCTTTGGATGGTTACCAATCTGCCTTTTGCGCACACTTAGGGATTCTCCAAAGTTATCTAAACTGAAGAAATCTTATCAAAGTCTTTTGTAATATACCAACTGCAGAAGCTTCAAGGGGAATTTTATGCTAATGATTCTCTTTAATCTCCATATAATTCAGGCCAACTAAAAATAGATCTTTTACAAACAATGAATCATCATGACTTTAAGTGGATGCAGTTCTGCCACAAAAAAGTTGAAATCTCTGTTCTATAGCACCTTTCTTTCCTCTATTCATATACCAACCACCCAACAAGCCACTGACAAAAATTAATACAACTGGTTTTTCTTCTCCCCTCTTACTTCAGCTATCACTAGTACGACCGGAGTCAAATAAAGAAACAGTTCCAAGTACCATATTCATTTGAAGGGTGATTCCAGAAGAGAAGTAGAATTTACCAATTTTTTAAAATTAAGAAAATTAGACATGAGATTGTCAAATCTCATGACAGTAGCAAAAGCCAAGGTAATTTCTTTTCTGAAAGAAAAAAAAAGGACCTAGTCCCACAGCAGGCTGTAGACCTACTTTTACTGCTGTTCCACCCTCCTGGAATGTGTGAGAAATCAGAGATTCTCGCACTGACTGAACCGATTTGTATGATTAATTAGCATCTGTGTTACCTTGCAGATCAGATCTGTCTCACAAGATTTCAAACAGTGGTATTCTACATGCAAAGATTTCTCCTGGTATGTTCACTACCAGGAGACAAATAGCTTTGCAAATGTATCTCTAAGATAAAGCAGGTCTGTGCAGTATAGAGCTAGTTTTGTATCTCTCCTTAGCCCATTTTACTCAAAACTACCATCACTGAAGGGAAGCAGAAACAGTCATGTGGAAATCCTAAACAGTAATTCATTTGGCTATTGAAAACCTACTCACTTCTCAGAGACAACTGGTTTCCTAACATAATTCTTGTGGATTCCTTGAATTTTACCAACACCCTTCTGGAATTCCCTTAAGACTAGTACATAAGATAAAGGTTTGTATGCATTCTTCTTAGACAGACGGTGGAATAAATGAACAACTAGAGAGCAAAGGCCAGCTATTAATATCACCGAGGTTTAAGGCTAAGGGAGATCCAGGTGTTGGCTGATGAAAAGTAACTGTAAGACAAGCTGAAAGATTGTTTCCTGGACTTTTAAAAGCCTTCATGCTTGAACTTCTCTGACATTTGCTTTTGGATCTCATTACATTTTATTTTATACTTTTTCAATGGAAGTTAACAGCATGATCCCAAGGTTCAGTTATGTACCTTACTGACTGTGAGACATATCTCTCAATTTACCCAAATTTTAATCCATGGAACTTCCTGGATATGATGTGGTAGGGTCCTATAAATGAATGCGGGTGTCAGTATTGGGTAGCATGATGGAAGCAAATCCCCCTGAGGAGCAATGCCCCAGGTGCTATGCAATGCTATGCGACTTCTCTTACCCAGTGCACAATGAGGAATTACAGACATCTTTAAGACTACTCCGTTTTTAAAGGTGCTGTTTAAAATTATTACAATATATACACCAATAAAATCAATGCGTACAGATGCAAAATACCAGTCAGGAGATAATGAAGAGCAATCACTGTGCCTGTAACTAAGCAGACAACCCAGGCAAAGCAGCAGATCCTGCAGGACACCTGGAAGAGTGAAGCCCCCAGACAGTGGGCTTTGCTGAGCTCTCCAGAATCCTTCCTGGGCACCAGAAGAGGCTGCTAGTTGAGAATACCCCATTCTCTAGTCAGCCATCTTTCCCAGTCCAGAGCACAAAGAAGTCAGTGAGAGTGTCTGAACTTTGTATCAGGATGATAAGAGTGTATTTCAGAAACAGAAGTATTTCTCTACGACTCTGAATTATACCTGAGCAAAGCTTAAATTTCATATTTTATTACTTACCTCCCAAGTGAACATCTAAATCTCTGTGTCTTGCTGATTTTTTAAAAATATGACTAAGAAAATTGATTTCTCCTCTAGAAACACAGTTCTCACTTAGTTTCCAGGTGCTCTGATATTTGAGGTGTAAGTTAAATTGTAATTGTGCACTTACTAGGATTCAGATTTTTTTATTTTCTGCAGGAAAGTATTGGAAGCCCTTCCTTCTGGATAGTAGTAGCAGATCCAGATACACTAAAATCAGTTCAGTGCTTTTAGATCTGAAGGAATATTTTCTCTGACACTGTATGTATGGAGATACACATTTCTAGCAGAGAGATATTAAAATATGAATAGTAATATACACTGATACAGTAATTCACTTTTGTGGTCACAGAACACAATGATGAAGATGGGAGAAAATTCAGCCACAGGAAGACTGTTAAATTCAAAGTTTCCTACCATCAGTGAAAGGAAAGGATAACAAAGAGTTAAGCAAAGTCAGGGCCCCGAGAAAGCATTAAATATAAACCAAAATAGTGTTAAGTGGTATTTGACAGACTGTTAAAAATAAGAGGTTGACAATGAAGCTGAGAGAAAGTATCATCTAAAATTCAAATACAAAAATCTTCTGAGAGGGAACAAGAGTATATGAGCAGAAGTATGTAAAGATGTAATACAGACCTAGGGCCATCTTTTCATTTGTTTAGTAGTCCCTTACCCCACAAATAAGCACCTTAAGTTTTCCATTATTTCCACTGTACCCAGGGGAGGAGCAAACTCTTGAGAAGGTATACTGGAATCTACTTAATTCTATGGGTCAGAAGACTTGTAACAAGATTTCCTTTAAGCATCTATGTTATTTGTCACCTAACTGCTGACTTTTTAATCTCTTCCAGACTACAATCTGTGCTTTGACCTGTACTAGGGATACAGAGAGAAAAAAGGAGAAAAGTTTTGAAAGTACTCAGTGTTAATACTTGGGTGAGTTACTTGGGTAACTACTACATAATAGGTAAGAGAATCCAGCTTCCACACAAAATACTTGACAGCTCTTTTCTTTTTTTCCCCTTCAAATTTATTTTGGCTTTTATCCTTATTTTCTTCCTCTTTAAACTTCTTTTAGCTTTCCCTTTCTGCTTACAGTAGTCACCTTCTTACTACCAAGTGTGCTCTCTGTGCTAATAATTATCAAACTGCTATATTCATAGCAGAACGAACATTGAAGTTTGACTCCACTTTTTGAGTGACCCCAAGAAATTACTGTAGAGGACATTCAAGGAAGTACAATTACATAACATACCCTAAAGGCAATTAATAGACATGAAGTAATCTGGCCTAGAGAAGACCCACTCAAGAATATTTACTGGAGCTTACTAAGCCTCAGAATGGCCTGTTTAGAAAGGCTGTTCCTGCATGAAGTGGTACACACATGTACATATTCTTTAAGGGTGATAGTGAGTTCCTTCTGTATTTCTGAAGGAGCCCTTAATGAGTGCAAACACATCTTAGGTTCACTCTGCTCTGCAGCAATTGAAATAAATAGAATACTTAAGGGCCATCTAGTGCATTATGCCTCCCTGTTTACAACCTTCTTTGTAATTTCTGAGGCTTAAGAAATCCTCAGAAGGGTGGAAATTTTGACAACTTGCTATTGTGTAAGAAATTAGAATAACAATTTACAGAGCATGGCCATATGAATTATTCTTATAGACACTCTTGGCTCAGACTAAGCACGAGATTTTTGAAACTTTCAGGCCTTATTGCCCAAATGAGCCAGAAATGGCCTGTGTCAGGTGGGTTAAGTTACCTCGCATGTGTTGCACATCAAGCATATCAGCACTGGGAACTAGCATAGAAAATTCCAGTAAGCTGCCACATGACTTTACTTCATGTTCCTTATGCATACACATTGTTATTCCTTGGAGTTTTCTTTCTCAGCAATATAACATACAAATTATTCCCTTACATGACTAAAACTTGCCTACAAACTTAAACTTATGCCAGGAAAGTGTTTCCTTAGAGTTTGCCAAAAACCTTCCAGATTTGTATACTTCATTACAGTCATACCACCATGTCCATTTTGAATGCCCGTGGAGCATGTTTGTAAAGACTAGGGTTGCAACACTTCAGAATTTTGTGTTTACTGATTACTTTCTAGGAAAATGAACACTATCTTCACTATAGCCCTTTAGTAAATGCTGTTCCATGGTTTTTTTCAGTAGCGTACCTACCCCTGACAAATACTAGAACACAAGAGCTGTCTATTTCTTTCTCTCCTTGCTTCCTATTTTTCTTTCATAGCATTTCTGTGCTGTAGAAAATAGGATGTACCTTCCAGATTAAAAACTGTTTTTCATGTTCTTTCTTCACAGAATGTCCCATTGTGCAATGAGCTACACAGGATCTTACTGCTATCCCAGGAGAGAAAGGTGCGGGGGAGGGGGGAGGGGGAATCCTACAGTACTTTTGTCTCCTAACTAGATTATTTATAATTGTGAAATCTGTGAAAAACTCCCTTAGGAAATATTAAAAATTGATCCACTTTGGCAAATTACTATTAATGCTTTCAACTAAATTAAATTAAACAGTCATACTTGTACGTTGCTTGCCTGATGGGCAAGTAATAACAACAACATCCTTACTTTGTTGTCATCTTCATTTTTCAGTTGCTGAAACCTCTCCATTCTAAAAAGAAAGACATGCTAAAAAATCAGAAGAAAAATAATTAGCCTGCCCCATAGTTCTTTGATTCTTCTCTGCTTTGCCTTATTATTCTCCACCGTTGCATATACTGGATAAACGTTCTTAAATTGAAGAAACAGCAAGTTCCTTTCCCTCCCTCTACAGAGGGATAGCAGGGTAACTGTGCTGAAGAAGGGACCACCTTACATGTTGCAGCATTCTCACACAGGTTGTTTGTAACTTTCTTTGAATCAGCTGAAGTGCCTGTGGGAGTTTCTTGGGCTTTGTATTTTTTAGCGAAAGGCCCTAGCACTTAATATTTTTGAAACTATTTATCAATACATTTCTCAATGTATACATTTCTTAAGCTAAAAATGTTACCAAAATGAAACCAGATCTCCCCGTAGAAATTTTTGCCAGACACTGTCATTGATTCCGTATTTTGTAGAATACCATGTCGCCAAAATTAATCATATCAAATCTGCTATTAAGGCATGTTCAGTGTGAATATTGTGAATCAGTCAGCCCATGGGTTGTAAATAATACACTCTAAAGCACATTTCCTAGGGCTCACCAGAAGTGAGGGACGTAATAACTGTGACAATGCAAGTCGTCTCCATCAGCACAATTGCACCAACACAATAGATGCCTGAAATTTGTGCTTCTTGTGAAATCACTGAGAATATAGCTGGCATCTATGTGAAGTTATCAAGTTTAGAGTTTCTTACTTCTTCCCTCAAAAGCATACTCCCAATTTTTTGTTACTGAGGAATAACACATTTTTAAACAATTAGACAGCAATATTTAAAACTGTAGGCTTCAGAAATTTGCAATATAAAACCAACTTACATAACATTAATGAAGTTTTTAAGCACCTGACCAAAATTTAGTAACTTGATTCTCTTTTGGAGGTGTTCTTACTATGTCAACATGGTACACAAATGAATATCGCTGCTCTGATTAAAAATCAGAATTTTTTTTTCAGAGCATTCTGATCTTAGCAACGCAGGGTGTGCTGACCAATATAATCCTTGAGAAGACAGTCAAAAAGCCACCGTCTTCCTTCTCTCCCCCATAAAATAGTAAATTCAGCTTATCCATTATGAGTTTATTTTAGTGATACAGTAACACGTATATTGGTGTGGGTATTAGAGGCGTGCCACTTACTAGTATTATTTCATATCAAGATGCTACTGCTGGATGTTTCAGATGGTCCCATTACGAGTTCTATACATCAACATATCTTTATCTCACTGGCCTGCTAGAACAATGCTTTTTTTGGAAAAAAAAAAAAAAAGAATCTATTTTTCAAGTAACAGATGGATAAACAGATGGGTGGAAAAGTCCAGTGAATAGTGTGTTGGCTGCCTGTCATTGCCTGTATGACAGCCAATAAATATAATATGGATTAAACCTGTAAACTAACATGTCCCTATTTAATGAATTCTTTCAGAATGGTACATGTTTGCTTGCCAATACCCGTATAAATGAAATGCCACTTTGGATAAGGTAAATTTTTGCAAGGAGACCAAACACCTAAGCACAGCTTGTTCTAAGATTAATAACCAAAAGCAAACAGGGAAGGAAGCCCCATGGTAAAGTGAGTACATTTTTACAGATTGTTGATGAGAAGGTACCTTTTGCATACCTGGAATGAATTCCTGGAAAGAACGTAACCTTCAGTACGTTTACACTTAGGATAATGTTTTCATACCGCTTACAGCTCTTTTGTGAGAATTTAGTATTTTTGGTTTTCAGGCTTGCATAAAGGAAAAGTGCTTAATTCAGTAGCCAGTCAAGAGAGACCTACCCACATCAGACCAACAGTAGAACACATATTTCATCCTCTTTTAAGAGATTCTCTCTATTTTGGGCCAACATAAAATTAATGAAAAAAATACTGACATGACATGAAATTCCATATTTACTGGCACTTGGGCCTTTCCATGTCATGTGCATCTTGCATTACAAATGACGACAATCTGCCTGTCTGCCAAAGCCAGCATGGTTGTGAGGAATGGATGGAAGGCTCCTGCTCACTTCAGGGTGTTCATCAGCACAGAGATCATTATGGGTAAAGGGGTAGTTCCTTTACATTTCTTCCAGCCTACTGTCTAATATTCATGGAGTAATTCCTAGCTCTTCTACTGAGACAGAGTAGATAATTTTTTCCTTGTTCAACAAACCATTACTGATTTTACAGACAGAGGTAAAACTCTTACAGACTCGGTTCCACAGGCTGCAAAATGAGATGGAGAGAGATGAAACAATTTCCCCATGCTGCATTGAAAAATCTGCCTTGAAAAGGAGTTCAGTTCTCCAGAGCAATGCTCCAATGTCTTCACCACATGAGAACCTTATTCCTGAATTTTTGAAGAAAATACAAAAGCAAATATTCAGGCTGATTAATATGTGAATTTAATTATTAAAATTGGTTTGCTTTTAATAATTTTTCACAGGTATTAGAAACAGATTTGCTGATTTTCAAAAAAATTCTTAAAAACAGTATTGCTGAAAAGAAAATGCAGCACTTGTTGATGTCATAAATCATAAAATATTTAGTTGTGCCAAGATGGAAAATAATAGAAAACAGAAAATAATTTCATTACCAAAATATAATCTACTAGCTCAATACCAATAGATGGGGTAAATTTCAGTAAAAGTTTCTGAAAATGTATAGACAGTTACCACTGAGAACAATATTTTGCAACACTATCAGACACACAAATATGGATGTATCCAGCAGAATGGTGTATGACAACATGAAACTGATTATAATTTAAAAGGAAATTAAAAAATTAGTAGAAAAACCCTGAATCCATTAGAAAAAAGATTTGACTTAAGGAAGACAGAAAGTGAAGATTAACTTTGAAATTTAAAAATAAATTCTGCTGTATGGAAGTATTAGTATGAAGAGATCTTTGCCTTTACATAACACCTTTTCCCTGAGGAGCTCCAAATCCTGTAAAGAGGTTAACAGCTTCATGACATTAATTAGTTTAATATTATTCCATTTATATGAAATGTGGCTAATGTGACATAATACTAAAGAACCACTTTTAAGACATTAATTTTAAAAATAATTTTTAAAAAATTAATAAAAGAACCTGACCAGTTTAGTCTCCCTAAAGCTTCTGAAGAGGAGAACCGCAGGTGTTCAGAGAACGATCCAGGCTGCAGTGTTTGTCCTGCACGCTGCATGGAAGAGCCTGGACGAAGCCAGGCTCTCAGGAGTACAGCAGCAGACAAAAGGTATAAACCACTCAGAGGACAGCACGTTCCTGTTATCCACAGAACAACATCACATAAGAAAACACAAAACACTGAGAAAACACATGCAAGAGATTTCTGATTAGCAAGGCTCCTACTCTGCTACAGGAGGTGGTCCTACACAGAGACAGGGGACAAGATAAAATCGGGCAATTGATTGGTGCAGGATTACACAAACACGTGGTGCTGAGTCCTTAGTGTAATATAGTTAGTTGGTGCCTTCTTTAAAAGCATCACAGAAGCCTGTCAATATCCTTTTTATCTTCAGAGTCTTTCTTACAAGGCTCTAGTACAGCCAGCGAGGCCGTAACGCTGAGCAGCCCTCAATCCATGCTGACACGGCTCCTAGGCAGTGTACACAGAAACAGGTAACTTCAGTTTTTTAAAAATCAGCTATCATTTTTTCCAGCCTCTTTGGGCATATGAGGCATGTGTTTGTGAAGACATAACCTGGATTCAGTCTTGCCTAGGGCTGGAGAGTTCCTGAATGGTTGGTTCAATTTTTGTACGCACTACAGCAGCTTTTTGAGTGACTCCATACCTCTAGATCTGACTGAAGGGGTGAATTAAAAGTGGAATATTCTCTTTCAGTGTAATAGTACATGTCTATGCAACTTGCTGTACACTTAGTCATCCCTCCATGTGTGAATAAGCTCTCCTGTGAAAGAGCTGCTATACTCTGGGCATATTACTATGATTGACAGAATCTGTCACAAACCATAGTGAGATTTCTTGCCCTCTTTTCCTTAACTTAGATATAGCACAGAGTGAAATGTTTAAAGTAGTAGAAAAGTTAATAAAACCACTGGAAAGATAATTGACATCAAGAACCCAGGCATTTTATTTTTACCCCTCAACACTGGAGAGTTTCAAATTTTGCCAAATGAATTTTTGTCCAACTCCGGTTTGTTTGTTTTTTTTAACACAGAAGTCCAACATTCCAAAAATAACTAAATAGTTCTATAGAAGCTTAGATTAAAACTAAATGAGGCTTAGATGTGTATCTGAACTAATTTTTACTCCTTGGCTGGTTAGTCTCAGGAGTATTAGGAATGCCTGTGTCCCAGTTATTTAAGGCAATCCAAAGTCCCAAAAATCTGACAGGATCCAAGATTTCAAAACACCATCATAGAGTACAAATTTACTCTACTAAATATGAGCAACACAAAACAACCAAGTGTTCTAAAGCCTTCTGGGTACATACAGATTTAAAGCTACTGCTGTCTTGATATTTTTGCATCCCAGCAGGGATGGGTTATTCCATGGAACAACAGCCAAAGGAATGCATGAAGTAATTGTTCACACAAAAGTAAGTGCAAGCAGTGCAGATTCGTGCTAGCCTTTTCATACCTTCTCCTCCTATTCTCCTTTTTGCCTGGTTTGTTCTCAATATCCATATCATAATCAGACTTCATTTTCTCACTACATACTTGACTACTTACTTCAGTCTTGCTTTTTCAACATCCAATGCACAGTTAGGTGCATCCATTTTCTTCACCTCTTCAGCTTTCAGCCTTATGCACCTGCCTCCAGCAGATTAGACTGAGATTCCTAGCAACTCCAGATACATTCCACTGACAGGTGATATTAGATTATCATACAGGTTGATGCCACCTTCAGTTGAGTTGACCTGTGAAATGATTTAACCAGATTCACAGTGAGTGCCCCTGAAACACAGCCACAGAAAACAGCTAAAACACAATTCCCATAGATACTGCCAACAGAGGATCATCTCCAGGGGTTCCACGTACATCATTACTCCCCGGGTGGATGCTCTATTTATATAATTTATCACCACCAGACTACAGCTGGCTAGTTCTGGAAGTAGTCTGGAGGACACCCAGGATGATTTGTGTCTCTGTGGCCACATTGCTCTCACAAACAACTCCAGCTTCAAACTGCCTTTAGTGTCTAGGAGGGACTCTGGGCCAACTTACCTGTGGAGACAAGTACAGGCACGTTACAAAGCAACAGCTAGATGATGTGCAGCCTCATCACAGACATACTCTCGCTTCCAAAGTATAGTCTGCTCATATGTTTGACCCTGAAACATGAAAGCTGAGTTGCTACAGAGATGGTCTTGGCAGTAGGCCAGGTGGCAAAACCTGGAAACCTGGACAATATGACTTTTAAGGTCTACATTAAATACAATATAGTGCTAGCTCTATCAGTTCCTTGTGAAGATGCAAGAGGCTCTTATGATTTGAATGATCATAACAAATTCTTATTACAAGTGTGTGTTATCATCTGGAAAAATAAAAAAAAAAACCCACCATAGAAGAATGAGGCTGCGTACACTTAATTACTAAAGTTGCAACATTAACGTTGTTTTTAGACCCTGAAGCTTTGAGTCTCCTAACAGCAATAGTCACACTGGATAAAATAAAAAAAAAAACCTGATCGGTAGCCTTTGTTAAAGGGTTCAGCATCTAAAGTGACAGTAACCCCCAATATTGCTGTTTTTCTTTCCTTTGTCTTTTTTTTTTTCTCCTTATGTTAAGCCATTAAAAGTATCTTTCTAGGACAAGACAACAAGAACCTGCAGGAAAATAGTTTGCAACGTACGAGCAATGTAGGCTGATACAAGTTTCATATCTCTTATTTAAAAGTACTGGTGATTCACATTAAATTACTCTCTAAATTTATTTGTTGATAGAAGAAAAACAAAAGCTAACAAAACTCCAGAAAAGAGTCTACTATTCAAACAGCTAAAAATGAGGAAAAAAGCATGTGGGGATTTTCAGGGTGTTTAATTCCCACTATTTTTTTTCTTAACTTCTGTAAATAAAAACCAAACAACTTCAAAAATCCAGCTCTTCCTTTATTTCACTTCAACTTATTGGTTCTAATTAGAAATGCTAAAAAATTGTGAGTGGCAGACGGAATACATGGTGTTTCTGGACTTATTCAAAGTAACTAGCGAGGAAAAGGTCCCATATAATTCTCAAACTTATTTTGGGGTTCCAAGTGGCTCCTCAGAAACTTTGAACTTCAGTGCGTTTTCTAAGCTGAATCCCTAAAACTTGCCAGATTAAGCTTTTAATGTATTAATAACAAAGCTGTTTAAACAAAATTGAACCTAATATTACAAGTACCGTGCAATTTGGTCTTCCCAAACATCTCCCCTAATAAATCCCTTCCAAGCCTCCAAGCTGTGATTCAGAAAGAGAATAATAGTTCAGGGGCAACAGCACGGTGAAGCCTTGAGTCATGCACACTTTGTGGAACGAGTTGGTGTATCATTAAGTAATACAGGAGGAAAGAATAATTGATACGAGCCTAGTCAGCCAAGGGAGGACAAAGCCTGCATTTGTGATGTGTGACTCAATGCTGCTGTTCGGCAGCAGCGTTACAGACAAACAGCCCTCTGCAGGTCCAAAAGAAGTGGGGTCTTTTGAGAGGAGAACGCGGAACTTTTCTTTGGCAATTTGCTACAGCCCAGAACATCTCTCTGCAGTATCACTCACATGTAAATATGAGTTATGCATTATAGGAGAGAACTCAAAAACAACTAGGGCCTCCTTGTTACTTCTGCTATGCTATATATACACTGCAAAAATAGCACTATATAAACCAAAACACCCTCACAAAGATAAAAGAAACACATTTCAAGCATCACAGATGAAGGAACTGGAGTTCAGTAACGTCATCTGCCACCTCAATTGTCATTTTAGTTGCAGAAGTCCATCTGTTTCTCTACATTCCTGTTCATACATGGCTTTTTCAAACAATGGCCACGTCACACAGCAACAGAAATACTGACATTAACTAATGTTGGTTTTAATTAAACATTAACATAGATGGGAAATACTCCTTGCCTTTCTGGGAAGAAAATGGGTATGGTAGTTATCACCATTGCCAGAAAAAAACCCCAACAGAACAGAGCAGGGAAAAAGTAGATGACTCTACCAACATTTTCCATCTCCAACTACTCATATGTCAAATGTAAGTACCAGAACTCATTTAAGTAGCACTCACATAATCTAGTGGCCAAAAATGAGAAATGGACTTCCTTCAGTTCATTCCCCTGCCAGTACAGAATAATTCCTTACATGATAGTTGTAATTTCTTCAACAGGTCCGATTGGCAAAGCCACCTCCACATCTTCTTTGGAAAAATGTGTGCATTAACATGAAGTTTCCCATTAAATCCACCCTTATTTTAAAATCTATGCATTCCATTTTTCTTCCCTTCAAACCACCCCAAATTCTCCTCCCTCTTGCTCTTTCTAAGTATTTATATTCATATATCACAATTCTTTGCAATGGTCACTTGTGAGCCAAACATTTAGATGTCAGATGTGTACAGATGCAAGATGGTCTTGCAATAAATGGATTAGCAAGTGCAGTTCATTATGCTTGTTCACATTTAAGAGTTTACAACCTGGCATCTGGTGACTGAAACCTACAGAACTGGCTCTTACACCAATATAATTCACCTTTGTACTAGCATTTTCAGGTGTGGTTTTTGACCCTCTTTCAGGTTATGCTTTCAACTTAGAATCTTGTATAATTTAGTAGCCTAAGGGAGTAGGACACAAAGATGGGATTTTGGCAAGATACAGAACAAGAAAACCTAACTGGAAAATGTGTGTTAAGTGGCAGGGATTAGACTGTGATGTATTTATGCTAGCATCTTGATGACATAGATATAAAATGTATGATCTGTTCACCAGCTACTGAACTTCCCTACGTATGAACTTCCCTTCATTAGCCTGCCTTCTTCCTCTTGAAGTAACAAGCCTTATTTTCTCAAATACCCTAAGGATGGTCATGCTAGTGGATGAAGCGTGATTTCTTTATGTGTCTATATATGTACACAGATGGATATGTATGTATGCATACCTAGATACACACCTGTAGACATGCAATTAATTTGGTCAAAACAGTGCAGCTAGATAAACTTTGTGCTGAGGAAAATGAATAAGTGCAGAACTCATCCAGAATCCTGCAGAGTAAGACCTTTGACACAAACAAATTCATACTCTTCAGGAGCCATTTGCCATTGTAGTCCTCTTTATATCATCATTAATACCTCTGTAAAATGGAAATTTGATCTAAATTCCAGCAGAGCTGCTCCACATTTTAAAGAAAAAGAAAACTGAGATGAAAAAATGGCCAAAAACTCATTCACTTTTTTCTGTATCTTCATTTTGGGGTAAAGAAAGAAAAGTGGAATTTTCTTCGCTTCTACTTAAAATTTGGAAAAAAAAAAAAAGCTTGTTTTAAGATACACAAGCTCTTCTATTTCCTTCAGCATTTTGACTGAAAATGCTTTGCATTTTCCAACAGTCATCATTTGAAGAGGTGTAACAGTCTCACTAGGAGTAAGGTAGTTTTCAACAAGCTGTACAATATTTCCATAATGTGAAGAGAAGAGAGGGATAGGATTGACATAAGGGAAAACAGAATTTGGGAAGAAATACTTTGGCCCTTGGTAAGCAGCAACTGAAAGATACTACCATGTGAAAGCTGATCTGTGTAACATGAGGTGTTTTTCCCTTCAGTCTACGTCTAAAGACTTCAGCATCAATAAAGACCTTACAGTGGTAATTAGCACCATTTCAAACAAATTACAAGAGTTCGCAATTTATGGCTTAATTGATACTTCACTCAACAGAAGGTATTTAATATTCACATAAACCAGAATTTTATTAGAAACGTGGTGAATGTTTTATTTTATAGGCGAAGTAGCATGCTAATAAAGACCAAGTTAGAACTATGATCCCATTTTGAGACTATGCTGGTGCAATGACAATTTTGCAGCAGGAGCTATATTATAATGATACTAATAAAAGCTTTGTTGTCAGTCAGTTCTCTCTGTGCAAGCCATTCAGATGATGTTAAGTCTTTACATATTTATAAATAGCTACACAAATATGTAAATCTATCCATATTTATGATCCAATTTCTTCCTGGTCAGAAATGACTAAAAGCTGTGACTATCATTTAATTAAGAAGATGAAGTGCAACAGAAGCCTCCTCTTCCTCCTAGCAAACACTGCCAGGCAAGGGAATTTAAAAATACTGTATTTGCTACTTCAGATCAGTTGAAGCTTTGGTGTGCAGCATTTCCGCAAAGCCAAGCAACACAGGAAATACGGATTTAGGCATCTAACTTGTAGCATTCATACGAGAACATCCCCGTCGAACTGACTTGCGTCTGGCCAGCCAGGAGGCAGGCACTGTGCTGGGAACAGAGCCCAGTGCCCTGCCTGATTGCCGTCCTATCTTCTGACCGCTGCAGTCTGGTTAGCGCTACACTTGCTTTCATATTAATCAATACACAATTTACTAGCAATTTCACGATACTCTACAATATTGCATTCCCAATTTAGGTCTTTTGTAATGTCAGGTAACCAGTGAACAAGAGAGCACGGCACAAATTACATAACTTCACTGCAAACTTCAGCTCTATGGAATAAACTGTACCACTTTTAGCAATAGCTTGCCTTTCTACAGGTTTTTCCTCAATTTGAGAACTGCACTTCCCTTTTGATAAGAGGAAGAGCCTCATTACAGTGTACTGGAAATATCTACACCAGATGGATTGTTATTAATGGGAGGACAAGGGTAGGTTTATATAGGCCACGGAACCACAACTCTGTTTTTAAATACAGACTTAATTCATTTAAATAAGGATACCTGGAACTTTACAGAAAGCAGACTGCTGAAACAGGTGATAACACTGTTATTTTTAACTCTTGGAAAAGCTTAAATAAAGAAAATAAGATATAATTAATGAAACTCTGCCAAGATTATAAAAGAAAACAATAATACGGTTCTGCAAGAACATATTAAACCCCCTCATGAACTAATCTTCAAGGAAAGGAATCTTTCCCAAAACAGCCACTTATGTTAAATGGAAGAAAACTATGAAACTGAATCACAAAGCTGTAGGGCTCATGTTTATATTAAAAAGCAAAATAATAGGAACCAATCACACACTCTTTGTCTTCTGTGGTTGCTATTGCTGCTTATTTATTTTTTTTAAAGAAACTAATCAGACAAAATTAAATTCTTCTATTAATGGGTACGTGTTGACTCTTGTGAAAAGAATAGTGACGACTTCTCCACAGCTGTTCATGTTAGCTATTTTTAATTTATTGCATAGGCTTAAACATCCTGAATGAGCAACTGAATGTCCAATGAAAATATTTAATCTGAAAATATTTTAAGTAAGTTTAAGCTTTCAAGCATTTTAAATTCTTAGGTGAGTGAAGCTTGCTAAGAAATAAACATTCTTCCCTTTTCTAATTTTTTTTCACAAAATGCATTTTTGTGGTTTGCGAGAATCACCATAGACAGCTACATACAGACAGCAAAGTTTATTTCATTAAAGCCACCCACAGTGTTGGGCTGTACTTGAACATGAGCACCTACTTACCTATACCTCATGCTGTAAACAGCACTGAATATAATAAAAACGCACCTAGAAATATCAGTATTATTTATTAATTTGTGCAGAGCGAGAGAAAAATGAGGACTTTTTCACAAGTCCCTTTCAAAGACCTATGTTAACTGTGACAAAGTTTTCAATTTGTTCCCCTGCAGATAATTCAAATAAGGAACAACCACGAACAAAGTACCCACCAGAGTTTGACTCGCATTTTGCAAGCAAAACGGCAGAATTAGTTGTTTGTAGCAGAATGTTATCTTGTTCTCAAGGAACGCAAAGGTGTGCCTTCCCCACGCGAAGCTCTCCACCTTCTTTTTCAGCTGAGGACACAGAACGGGGCTGGTGCCCCATGTCACCTGCTCGCTTGGGCTCACCTTGCAGAGCCCTCTCCTGCTACGGGCTCTGGAGAGCTGCAAGTGCCCGACATCTCTGAGCTTAAAGCACAACTCGCCTTCTGCGTTATTCGGTCTCTGACCACTTACTCTCCCCACACAGAAGACAATCCACATCAACCTCATGAAAGGAGCACTTCGCACCAATACACCTGTTTGCGCAGAAACCTGAACGTTAGTGGAAGGCTCAGAACAGCAGCTCCCCCAACAGTTACGTCAGCGAAGGATGTTGGTGCTGACAGGCGAGAAGAACGAGGATGCCTGGGTGAGCCGGGCAGTCACAGGCAGCCTGCGACACAGTAAAGAGAGGTCATAAAAATAAAACTGTACATGGTAAAATGCATCAAATAATTTATTAAAATACTAAATAATATGCTCATTTCTGCATGCAGACACACACTCACACTTCATAAACTCCTGGTTGAACATCAGAAAGAATTTCCTATGTGCATTTAATTAGATTCTGAATATTTTTTCCTACGCATCCTGGTGATTTGGAACATTTCCAAAATATTAGGATTATGATTAAATATATATACGAAATTTGGGGCATTTTTGTAAATATGATTTTCATCTTACCTTTTCTGCATAGTGGGCCTCGTCATGGCCTACTGGCCGAAAAACTTCTGGCGGGGAGCCGTACCATTCGTTTATTATTGCAACTTGTGCAGCTCATTGTAATGATAAAAACCATCTAAGCTGAGAGCTTTCATCCATCCATAACCTTATGTATTTTTTTAAGCCAGTAGCTAAATCTTTTACTGAGATTTTGATAGATCTTAAGGATCTGTACTTTATCCCTTAGAAACAGCTTTTTAATTAACTTACTTATTTATTGATGAGTGTAGATGATAGGAAAGGAAAGAAGCGAGGGTAATAAGGAAAGCATACATTCCCAGCCTATTACCCTCTGCTATTCAGTAATGCCCCAAACCCCCTTAACTTTAATTTTTTCTCTCTGTAGATAAGCCAACATGTTTTACATTCAGTACAGAGGAGAAATACACATCCTTGCCAGCTACATTTCTGCAGAAAACGAGCCCTAGATCAAGAGATTTGTGTATTTACGGACATCTGCCACAGATGATGAATCCTCCAGTAGATTAAACTCAGAAGAAATGACAAACAGTTGTTGGCACGCTGCTGGAGAATGGCTACATTGCCATTTCCCATCAAAGAATANACCAACCCCCCCCCCCCCCAACCCACACTATTTGCCAAAACTATACTTGTCAACCTTTTTCTGAATTAGTTTAATATTGCTTTACTGGTGTGCTCCATTGCTGCTCATCACATACTACTTTAAATAATTCTAGAAAGAAGGTTAATGTAAAAAAAAAAAAAATACTATAAAAAGATAATGGCAAACATTGCAAAGAAAATGGTTAAAGACATAACATGAATTGGCACTTAATGACAGTTTAACATGCTTGCAAGTCAGCTGACATGCTATTAAGTAGAATGTCACTAATAAAAACCCAAGCTGCTACGGACTCAGGTTAGTATGTTCAAGAAAAGGATAGTGTGATAGACATGGTTACTCTGTCCCAAATGCAACATAGCCATTTTAACACACTGTCAAACTAATAAATTTTGCTCAACAAGGATTAGTAGCTCTGGTTTAACTAAACTTCTTTAATTTCCAGGAATAACATTTCATCTGCACAGGTTTTACTAAATCAGTTATTAAAACAAATTCATATCAACTAATTACATTTGCATTTAAGCTAATTCTTTAAGTGAAATAACAGCAAAGTGACAATTTCCTTTCGATGCAAATCATGTGCTTTACATGCAACCTTCAGGCACCTAACAACTCTTCATGCCTGCATACACCTTACCTAAGCATTTTGCTGAGATAAGGAAAATGACATTTTTGCGCCATTGCCCCTTCTTGCCTGTTAGGGCACGCGCTGCCAAGGCAAGCAGTCAGCTACAACTCCATTCTCCTTGGATTTTGGAAAGGAAGCAGTGGCTGCGGTGAATGCAAATAGAGCTAATAATAATTATTAAAGGCAGCAACTGGGTACTAGTCACACATTCCAACGTTTCTCAAGTCTTCTCACAATGACACTTCAAAGCCTTAGAGCATTACAAGCTGCTGCACTTAACATTGGGTCAGACCCCATATAATTGCTTACTGCCCACCAGCGTAGCATCATCCGGGGAAAAAATGGAAGCATAACTCTGGTGATTTGAATTATATCTTGACTTTAAACACTGAAAGTGATATTCCCAAAGAACTATCTTTCAAATTAAACAGTTCTCCCCATTGCAGAAGACATACCCCTCCAATTTAACCTGCCCAAGAAAAATCATGTGCAGTATTCTTTTTGAGAATGATAAAATGATTCTCCTTCTCCAACAATAACCCTTAATCTTTATCATTACCCAAGGCAACTTTAAATTACACAATCACCAATTATACTGTGTACCGCTAGAGGTATTCCTCAGTCTCTTAATATCGCTGAATAATTCTTGCAGACTTAGTCAACAGCCAGACCCAGCCACATTCAAACATCCTACTGCTTTGTCACACAGGACTGCTTTAGGGACAGGGCGACGACCTAGTAAGCTATAGACCCCAAATCTTCAGCTCCCCGAAGCCTTGGCAGTCTCGTTCCAGCAAGGTGCCTCCCATCGCTCAAGAAGCTCTTCTGGAAATCTGTTGACTCAGGCTAGCAAGACTAAGGAAATTGCTCATTGGGAAAGACTGTGTTTACAAACCTCTATTTATAAATATTTTCATTCATGAATTTAATTCAACAGTGTGTCACCTTACTGGGATATAAAGCATAAGAAATACTTTTAAGGATCCATTTGTAAAGGTTCAAGTTTAAGAGAGGCTTTTACGCTTCAGAGAGTGTAAAAATCTGTGTGTTGAAGATGACCTGATTAGCTGATAAATCACACATAAGCAGGAAGTGGCAACAAGCCTCCTTTCCTTCCACTTCAAACCAGTGCCATCGCGCCTTCTGTGTCACGACTGGGATTCATAGATACTAAAGATATATGCCAATTAATACAAATGATTTGGCTCAGATTTCACTTTGGAAGGCATTTAGGAGAAGCCCTAAATATTATATTATGCTCTCAAATTCTATGCATTAATTTAAAAACAAAGATATCTGATCTCTGTGTATTGTACACCTAAGACAGTAACTAGAATTGTAGCTTTTCAGCAGGCAGCGGTCAACAAAAGATAATTGTGTGAATAAATGAAAAACCAAGAGCATCTCAAATGAAGCAGTAATCTACACAGGGAACACGCATTCGCACAGCAGCGAGGCGTGTAATGGCATACCCAGACGCGTTCTATGCATTTATTTCATTACATGGCTCCATAACAATCCCTTGTAAACTGATAATTAATGGCGTCCTACGGTAATCGATATGGTACGTTGGTACCACGAAAGAGCGATGGCATGCGAGCGACGTGACAAGTATAGAGACAGTCCTGCAGGCTGTGCTATGCATACACCTTCTAGAGTGGCAAACATGGGGCAGGGGGAGAAAAGAAAGGACTGAAAAGGTTCAAAAATCAGAAGTAAGGCACCAAAAATGACATGGCTAGCCTAAAAAAAAAAAGCAACAACCAAAAAAACGTTACATTTGGTTATCATACGTACTTGTGGAATTGATAAGGGGCTTCAATTTGCATACCTTTCTCTGCAGCCACGAAGGCTGGAAATTGACTTTAATGTTTCAGGAAAGCTGAGAGACTCATGCCCATGCGAAAACTTGGAACATTATTAATTAGAAGGTAATGAGTGTTGTCAACTGAACCTGATGTGGTGACTCGAACATGGAAACATTTTGTAATTTTTATATGCAAAAATAAGTAAAATTATAAGTGTGGATTTCACTTAAAGAAAACCTAACTTAAGCAAAGTTACTATATAGCCTCGTTATTAAATTAAGAGGAACAAAAGGTGAATGCATGCTGAGGAATGCCTGTTCCTCTGCAGGCTATACGAATTGATTGGGAGTGTAAGGCCAGTTCAGATGATAACGCTGTGTAAGAGGAAACATAATAGTCAATAGCTCTATTCAGTAGCCAACATTAAATCTGTACCCCTAATACAAGCAATGAATTACTTCAAAGGACAAGAGATGGCAGAAGTGATTAGATCTATACTTCCTCATCAAAGTTAAAAACGAAAAAAAAAATCTAAAAAAAAAAAAAGGCAGCAAAACCAAAACCAGGCACCGTTTTCTTAGCACAAGACTATACTTGAAGAAAGGAATCAATTGCCTTTTCTGAGGAAAACTAAGTACTTTGTAACATTTTTTTTTTATACAAAGCCTGCTCAAATGAAACAGAATCGTGAAAACTAAGCTATGACTTGGATAGGTGTCGTGGTTTAACCCCGGCCAACAACTAAGCACCACGCAGCCGTTCACCCACTCCCCCCCACACCCAGTGGGATGGGGAGGAAATCGGGAAAAGAGGTAGAACTCGTGGGTTGAGATAAGAACGGTTTAATAGAACAGAAAAAAAAAACTAATAATGATAACACTAATGAGATTACAACAATAATAATAAAAGGATTGGAATATACAAGTGATGCACAATGCAACTGCTCACCACCCGCCGACCGACCAACCCAGAAATCCCTCCTCCACCACGCGCCCGCCGCAGTTCCTAAAACGTCATATGGTATGGAATACTCCATTGGTCACTTTGGGTCAGCTGCCCTGACTGTGTTCCCTCCCAGCTTCTTGTGCCCCTGCAGCTTTCTTGCTGGCTGGGCATCAAAGGCTGAAAAGCCTTGACTTTAGACTAAACATTACTGAGCAATAACTGAAAACATCAGTGTGTTATCAACATTCCTCTCATACCTAGCTCAAAACTTAGCACTGTACCGGCTGCTAGGAAGACAATTAACTCTATCCCAGCTGAAACCAGGACAATAGGCTGAGTAAAATATTTGCCAACTATAACTATGGAAGTGGCTAAACTGCAAAACACTATTTTCAACTTGCTGCTGAATTACTGAACTATTGGGAAATGTGGTATTTATGGAGGACTGTGCTCCCACTGGGATATAATTGGATCTAATGGTCACTGCAATTAAATCCATTAATTATTTTTTGTCTCAAAGAAAAACGTTGACTGCTGCTACTGAGTCCAGGAAACTTTCACTTAATTTTAAAAAACAATGGCTAGCTTGCCCCAAGGAAAAAAAAAAGTTATCAAGTTCAAGCAGCAACCAGAAAACACCCACTACGCTCAGCTTGTAATACGTTGTTTTCCAAATAACTAGAGCTCTATTAATAAAGCATTAGCTAGTTAGTCAGTGCTCTAAAAAGTAAGATATTGTAACATTTTAAGGGAGGCTCAGATTTTAATCTAGACATCAGTCATCACACTATCAGCTACAGCAGTGCTCCTGCCCAGGTGTGCAGGGTGCAGCCCAACGCTGCTGCAGTTACTTAAGACATACACAAGAAAAACTGGCAGGGTCCCGGTGTGAAGGCTAGTGTGACACATCCCTAATCATCCCTTAATTACCTTAGATTTAGAATACTATTTAGTGCAGTACAACTATATGGCAGGGTATTTGCCAAGCTCATTTAATTAATCTACTGTTTTATAATTTCACATCACCTGCTAGGTTTTTAATAGACTGATTAATAGTGATAACTACAGTATGTGTGCAGTTTAGATCTTGAGCCCACGTTTTTTAAACGAATGGAAGCTTTCTATTACCTTTAATAGGGGCAGCAACACTAAACACCCTTTCTGCTCAAAATTTTTGTGTCTCCCTCCTGCCCTCCCCAAGAGAGGCAGTAAAGAAATTATATCTGAGCTTCAACTCCGAGGATTTCTTTTTTTTGTTATTTTCCTAACTTTAGTCTTCTGGAACCCACTGCCACCATTGTTAAGCCATTGCGAAATGCACCATAATATACACCAGCAGACCTGCCTCCGCATCAAGATCTTTGTTAATTGAGCATCACTGTAATTAGTTACTCTCATACGAGTCCAGGCAGTTAGCCTGGACTGCCCCATACCCAGTGGACCTCGTTTTGCAGAGCTTCAAGTCCCTTCTGCTTCCACAGAGACCCACCTACCAGCCTGCGGGACTTACCTCTGCTCCCCCTGTCAGCTCTCACTGCCTGCCAAGATTTCAACTCCCATTGCTATCACGACTTTGAGAAACGGAACATTTTAGAAAGAAAGCATGTGCGTAACAAAACTGTACCCATAAGTAAAGGTTGCAAGATTAGGCTCTCAGACTGTGCAGGTGTTAACAGGCATGCATGCGTCATTACTCTTGAGAGTATAAGTTTTGCACTATATTACAAAACAGTTTTTATACCTTCATTTTCAGATACTTATCAGCCAGGACTGTTAATACTTCTTATTTTAGTTCTTTGCAAAGTCTATGAGAGATGTTTTTAAGTGTGAGACTACTTCCAATTAGAAAAAAAAAAAAAAAATTTACAGGAAGGGTGTGTAGAAATGTGCTTAAAATATAATTTGAATTAAAAAAGAAGCTTTTCTAGCCTGAATTGTTGATGACTAAGTTATTACTAAGCTTCCACACATTTTAGTGTACAAGTTATATCACGATGCTTCAAGATTTTCTTTTATAGTTACTAACTTGTGATATAACCTTGCTAATGTTATGTTGCTATGTTAATGTTATTAGTATAATTACTGCTAATGTAAAATCTTAATAACATCATAAGCCTTGCGGAGACTTATTCTGAGCTCTAGTATACATTCAGTATAAATATAAACCACAGACCACCTAAAAGTGAAAAGCAAACTACATTTTCTTTGTCAGGATCCCATCCACAGACTCAAACTAATGTGGCATGTGAACAAATGACAATGGAGCACACTAAAACCTAAGTTTTTACTCAGGTATTCTAGCATATGTGAACTCTAAGATGTGATTTATATAGTGTCATTTATTTTCATTCCAGTATCTGTTGTATCCCCTAATGTTTTACTGTTTATACAGATTTTTCCACCAGCACAGAATTTTTTTTAATGAATGTCAACAAAAACATGAAGCACATTTGCCACTGTTATGCCTGTAAAAATTGTATGGGCACTAAATAATAGCTAGAATTTTTATACATATGTATTTTATTCCAATAATAAATTACATGTTTGGGAAACTTACTGTGCAAGTTTGTTTTTCTGTCTTTTGAATTAGGTATCTTGATTGAAGTATTTTCAGATAAGAAAATGACTCACCCTTTGTTTTTTTAAAATTCCAGCTAGCATAATTTAAAACAACAACTGACCTGTAAAAGAAGTTATCCACATGTTTTTATCTTGTATCTTCATGTTGACAATAAACATGCTGTTACTATAATCATTTGCAGGTGCACTCCAAGAAGAACAAAGCATAGGTATTCCCAGGACAGATAGAGGGAGCTGTATCTCCAGTTTTACTCTTTAAAGAGACGGCTATAAAGAAGGTGTCAAGTTTAAATTTGCAAAAATAAATTTTAAAAAACTCCAGCTTGTTTTTGACTACTACAACCAATCAAATTAGGCTTTAAAAACATCAGGAAAAATATCATTTGCCTGAAGTTTAAGGTACAATGAAAAAGTTTTCTTTTCTATAAACAGCTAAGTCAGTATGGTAAGACATTCAGGCAACTGATCATTTGCTCTGTTTTTTTAGCTTAGATTTCCCATGAACAAATATTTGCCCCTTTTCCTGTCTCAGTGATGTAATAGCAATATTGAAAAACATGGCATGTCATCACTAAAATATGTCAAGAAGAAAAATATTAAATAGCATTAATTTTCATAAAGTTGGATGGACAGGTATTACAGTTTTCTGAAAAAGAAAAGCCCTTCCCTCTCATTCACCCTGGGATAAGCTTACAGAGGATTCAGAAAGGTAAACACAATTCTAACTGCCACGGAGACAGAGGGAAAAATATACAGAGCTAGATTTAGAAGCATATGTACCTTCCCACTATTACCTTTGATTATGCACTAGAAACCACGCTCTCTGCATCCATGTACAGAGACTGAGCTATCTCACTGCTCCTGCTTATCCCCAAACAGGTAAAATGAGGCAATGAACAGAAAAAGTAACAGAATACTGCATCTATGAAATGTTGTTAAAATTGGAGGTTAACCTCATAAATTACATTTTTTTTTCTGAGCTGTTCAACTTTACTGCTTATTTCTTACTTTTTAATTAAACATTTTTCTCTTCTATCTTCTACAGGGGCTGGGAGAAGGGAAAGGGAAGAAGTTGTTCTACATTCATTTAAATTATTTGCAAGATTCACTGTAGCAGTGCAGTCTTAATTAATCCACAAAATCCTGCTTTAATGCCAGTATACCTCAGGTGTAAAAAGGCCTCCACATTTGGTTATACTTCTGAAAGACTTATAATTGCGTATTGTTCTATGTTACAGATTAGTTTTAAGCAACTGCTATATGAAAAAATAAGTGTACAGATATAAAGACCGACTCCCATACTCCACTGAACAGTGTTTGTAACCCTGGTGTAAATGGTCCTAATTCTATTGAAGGGCCCTTCCTGGAGAGATTTTGGGGCACAAGAAAAGCGGGTTTGAACTCCTTCGTTACTCTTGCTAGAGGTAAAGATATTTAGTAAGACGGGCAGCAATAAATTGGCTTATGAGTTCATTACTTCTGTTTATTCAAACTAGTCTCATTTTTCACCAGTACTTTTGTACAGTGATACTTCAAACAATGATTCAAGACTGATATCTAAGTTATTTTAAAATTTAAATTAATCAAATAAAATCGCCAACAATCTGTGTCTAAGACTGCTTATTGCAATCATCCCACCCCTGCACGTCACCTTTCCTCAGGGTACGGTTCCTCATGATTCCTCCCTCATAGTGCTGTTACACTATTTAGGAGCATAAACTCTCCAATTAATACCATGTCTTCTCCGATACAAAGACTAATATTAGAGCAATTTTATGAATCATTAATAATCATAGAAATGCTACTCTAGAAAGCAGCATGCAAAAAGTCTGATACAATACTTGCTCCTAGGAAAGCCACTTGCTAATAGTGTTTACTGAAGTCAGTATTTTCCCTGTTTGTACCACATTAGGAATCCTCTCCTTCCAACTTCCATCTATCAAATACCTCAGTACATCCATACAAAAGCTGTTTCAGACTGGGATTTTTCCAAGTCAAGTGGCAATCTCAGCAGATGCAACTATACAAGACTACTGAGAAATTACTCAACTGTAATACTTTAAAAAAACAAAACAAAACAACAAACAAAACAGCCAAACCTGAAGAAAAGAGATATTCATTCCTTGTATTACTTGAAAACAGTATGATTAAGCCTGTGCATTCTGGAACAATGGAACTGATGCTTTTTCTTTAGGAAGCAGTAGGGAAGTAATAATTGTTGGCAGGCCCTCATGGGCTATAAATGCAGCTAATTGTGGCTATACTTTAAAATTATATTTTTAAAAAGTACTATATTTTTACTATAAAAACCTTATTCACAGGGTAACTGTGTCTAGTTTTAAAATAATTATTCTATGCAAATCACTTTACCAGGTAGATACTTTGGACAGCATATCAACTCTTCACTTTCACTTGGATTAACGAATTAAATCACATTTTCTAATAATTTCAATAGAAAGTATGTTTACAACGCATATGAAAAGTCTCATAGCTGGTTTTTATCCTTTTAAAACATTTTCCACACCCTTCTGAAGTACTAACATGAAAAGATATACACTTTAGCAATATGCTCTTCACGCACGTATTGTTTGGCAATACCATCGTCTCTCCACAACTACCACTTGACATTGTCTACAAATATTCCACATATTGGATGTTTCTACTCTTCCCATCGTGTACAGCACCATAGTATCGCCATAATTCCTGTAAACATGGTCTAAAATCTTTTTTCTTTGTTGACAGATAATCTTGCATTTGGCGGTATTAAAATGTACGTTGCTCAGGTTGAATGGAAAATTTTTAGAAATTATGTACCACAAGCTTAAAGCTGAAAGTGAGGACACCCTGAGAGGAGGCAAACAGATCCTCTAAAGAGAAGAGCTCAAGCACTGATGCACTGTCGTGGCTGTGCAACTCCAACCTAAAGGTAAAGAAAAGTCTCTAACTTTCCCTCACTGAGGGAATGTATTTACAAAAATGGATACACAGTAGTTCAACTACCATAAGAAACTGTGCCTTTGAAATTAGATGTCAGAAGCGTAGATTTTAAACATCGTTTTAAGCATAAGGAATTCTAATGCTTTCACATAATTTCTGGGATAGCGATACTTAACTTCTGCTATAACTGGCTGGTATTTTCCTGCAACGCACAGCATGGCACTGCAACTCTTCTAAGCCTATGTTGGAGGCACAATTTTTCCAACCTACAACTGGAGTACATTTCGGTATGGAATCTTAGCTAAAAATAACACTACTTATTTATATTTAATGTTTGGATGAAAAAATGTTTATTTAAGGGAGAGTCTGTTATCTCTAAGATGTCAACAGTAAGTAATATTTGAAGTGGAGGGTTTTATTTAATATTTAATAGCATGTATAATGAAACTAGTGGAAAAATATTGAAATTTCAGAAAAGTATGAAATGCCCATCATCATTCGACTGTTATTTCAGATTAGTGATAGATGTTATCGTGTGTATACCTAAGAATATATTACATGACTTAGCTTTACCAAGGAATTAAACAATATCTAGATACTTCAATATATTGTATATTATAGACAGTGAACCTAAATTTCAACTTGTGTCAATATGACGCAAAAAACTCCTGTGAAATAATAATTTGCATCGACATAAAGAGGATGCTTGATGAAAATCATGTCCAGAATTATCCAGTCAGTTCTTTTTCAGAAGCTAGTGTAGTAATCATTTAGCTCAGAGTCAGAAATTGTATTTTTTATTCCACCAGCCAAGTTTCATGTTCATCACAAATGAAATCGGTACCAATTTGATTATCTACGAAAGGACTTATTTCCTGATGAGATGAGTCAGAGGTCAAAGAAGTTGAAAGTTACACTATTTTCTGCTCATTTTTAACGTACAAAGACAGCAAAACAATGGTCTTTTAAGATAAAATATAAACCCAAAGCTAAATCCAATTCACATTAACTTACAAAAAAAAAAAATTACATGTTCTACTACCTAGTATAGCATTGAAATAGGAAAATGGTGTTACAGTGGGTCTTTTATAAAATAATTCAATATTTACCTATGTAGCACCTCTTAATAAACGATCACCAGCAAAGGAGAATACTTCATAAGACCCGCAATACCCCTTTTTTGATGGGTTAACTATTATTCCATCAACACCTAAAAGTTGTACTGGATCAATGCACAGAAGTTAGGGTCACAGGAAGAAATTCAAATATGATCAAATACAAATCTGACTGCTTGCTTGTAGTGTCCAAGTGCAAACAGTGGTCTTTTAAGTATCTTTTTTCCCCAAGATACATTTATTATTTAGAATTCATAAACATTAAATAACCAGGTGATCACCCAGAAGTAAATATTTACTTATTTTAAAAAAAGGTAAGAGCCCATTTAAAAATTCCTGGACAGAACATTACATACTGTTATCAATTTATTTAAGAACTAGCTCTTGTCCCACAGGCATTGATGCAACAAGTCAATTGAGATGCAGAGACTTCTATATTATGAATTCTTCGGTTAGTTGAAACTTACTCTAGATTAAACCAGCCATCTGACTTAGGTGTGTGAAATCCACCCCAGAAAAACGTGTCTGTCTCAATCAGCTACTGAATTTAGACTGTTAATGTCAGGGTTTTGAATTTAATCTAAATTCATCACTGTAAATACATCAAACCTGTAATTTTTATAAACTTTGGTTTTGATGCTCTTTTTAAAAAGATGTCTTTTTTGTATAATTTCTGACAGCCACTTATCTACATTTATTTTACCTTTTGATGCTCTACGCTACATCCGAATTAAAAAGAAGCACAAAGGTAGGAAAGAAACGTTTTCTAACAGCCTTCATTTTATTTTTTCAGTTTGATACTACTTGTCCAGTTAGGATTCTGGAAAACAAAATTTAAGGAAATTATACAATTATATAATCATATATTTTGTTTTAGAGTTTAATAGCAGCTCTTAGCTTGGCTGACCTTCCTCTTGGGTTTGTTTGAATATCCTTGGCCTGGGGTGTCAGAACTTTTTTCTGTAAAAAAATCCACTTTGAGTTGGATTTTCCACAGGGAGATTCTTGTGCATCTCCTTCTCTGGAGCAATTTTGCAGAGCCCGTCTTATCTTCTGCCTTGAGCTAAGATTGTACTTTTCTGTCATGCCTATTCCATGAAGAAAACGTTTGATAATACGATCCTCTAGTGAATGAAAGGAGAGGGCTACAAGGCGACCTCCAGGTTTTAGAAACTTCTCAGCTGTCTTCAGCCCTTTAAAGAGTTCATGGAGCTCATCATTTACAAATATTCGCAGGCCTTGAAAAGTTTTGGTAGCAACATGCGTAGGTCTCTGAAGCAAGTCTTTTCGTGCATACTGTGCTGATGCTGGAAAAGCACCTGTCATAAATTTAAAAAAGTAGATGTTAATATCTCATTATTTCTACATTGCTATCCTGACATTAATCCACTCATGCATGATGACTTTAAAGGAAAGCATACTTGCAACTGAACCCTGAGTGGTGAGCTTCCTTCTTTATAGTATATCTTTATTTTCTGCTTCAAATTCACATTTCTGAAAGTAAACCATATTAAACTGACTTGGCTTGTGGTTGAGTGTTGTTTTTTTCCCTAGAATCTTTCATAGAAATTCCTTCCTCAAATGCTTCATACAGTTAAAATAAAAAGTTATGGCTGAAACTAAGGTAGGGAAAAAATGAAGATGAGCTAGATAAGCCTCACTTTACAGCTCAGTGTAGTCAATGTCAGTTCAGTGTTTGTGGTCATTTGTTTTATGCTTTAAAGGCAAAAAAAAGTTAATATACAATGGACACAATTTTAACTGTTGCCTTCTCTTCTAGATAATTACGCATTTCTTCAGAGGCAGAGATAAGATGAAGACAATGTCTACCTGGTGATAAGTATCTTTCAATGAATTACTTAAAGCTTAAAAGAGGCATCCTTGTTTGGGGATAAGAATTGTTGACCACTACACCTGTGTTTCTTCAAATGTTCACAAAAATACCTTGAGAAATTTAGAAAATGCAGCTGATACTGTTGCTTTTTCACATGCCTATACGGCAGAACTTGTCAAGGTATGAGTTTGTTGGACGAAAACCCACCAGATTAAATAATTTTTACTAGATGCAGAAAACTCCCTCTTCCTTTCTCCAAAATTCTCATGAGCTATACAAGTCTCTGTAGAGACTGACGTTTTGAAAGAAACTTTAATATATCATTATTTAATGTATTTTAGGCTTGAATCTTCATTACCTGAGTATAAAAGGGCTGAGCAAAAAGCTAGAGAAGCCAGATTTGATGGATCTAAGGGGCTAAAGTACAAGAGTTTTACAAGATTTGCGAAACCTGAGTAAACTTATGATCTATTACGTAAGTGAGTACAGAAGTCTGGTAAAGATAAATTGAATGAATAAAGCTAGCACATAAATGGAAAAAAATATTCTTCCAAACAAGAGGGTCCATTAGAGATAAGGCAATACAGCTGGTATGTATGTATTAAAATGCCTTAATTCCATGTCAGTGCTAAACTATAGCAAAATAAAGGTTTGAAGTAAATGCAGTTCGTAATCAAGTAATTGATATTCTATGTAGTGGAGTAAAAGAAGAGAACATAGTACTTCTGAAACAAGTTGACTAAATTCACATTTACACAGGTGATTGAAAAAAATTTAATAGATCATAATCCAGTACATTGGCAGAAAATAATTTAGTAGTGGAATTCTTGAGAGTTTTAAAGGTAAGATTTTACTTCTGTCAGAAAACGTGTTTGGCATCACAAATGCACAAGCGGTCATCAGTGTTCAGCAAAGGGAGAGGCCAATAACAGGATTTAAAAATCCAATCATTATTAACAGAGTTATTACAATGTATGCAATGTATCTAAGATGTGTTTCTGCATACTCAAGTTTCCCAGCTACGTTCCCTACCTCCTCTGACTCTCATGCTAACAGTTCCTGAATTAACTGAAGACACCCATCATAGCTGCAGCTGTTTCCTATTCCTATAGTCTGAATCCTTCGAGACAGAAAATGGCAACAGCATCAGCTTCTCCCAACACACACTACTGCACAGGAATTTGTGGCTTTAAACTCTGTTTCACAAAACAGAGTAAACAGATTTAACCTGCGGGAGCTAGGCTCCTCCATCACTTACAAACTCTAGAAGTTACACTAGCTAGGCTAATATAATTTCTCTTTGAGAACACTCACAAACCTTGTTTTGATGAAAGAGCTGAACTAAAAGGAGAACTCAAAATTGCAGAAGGCAAGATGTTCCAAGAAACCAACTGACACCAAGCTTGTACTACCTGGCACAGTATCTACTTCCATATTTCTTTACATACCTAAAAAATAAGTTTCTTTGAAAAAGGCATCCTTAAAACAGCCATTGACTGCCATTTGTGCGTGAAGAAAACTGTCTCTTAATGCGTAACATAAAGGAATGCTGTGCTGAGCAAAATAAACAATTTTCTTTAAATGATTGACTATCAGCTACAAACACTAGTAGTATGCTCAGAACTCTTGAATAGTTATTAAATGAAACAGCATGTAATGTATTCAAAAACACCATAGGACATGCATGTTTCCATAGCATGCACTAAGTGACTAAATATCCATAAATTCTTATTCTTCGTAAGACCTGTCATAGGTTTCAGTCATAATAGCATTTTTCTTCAATGGAATTTGAAGTTGAAACATCAGATAACTGGGTATCTTTGAATTCAATTACAGACACCATGGTCTCTCAAATAAGAAAATACTGTTTTTTGTAAAAGTTCTCACACAACAGATCTACCTCTTTTTCTAAGCCTTCTTTTAAAACCATTGAAAACATACCTCAGTCTTCCCCTCCCCCTTTCCAAAACCAAGCCCTCTGCTGCCATGTTCACTTTATGAAAACAGTTGTAACTGGAATGAAAAAGCACTGTTCCCTTACAAAATATTAGCTATTAACAAGCTAGTGGGTTAGAAAACAGGGTGCATTTTTTCAGTTCTTCTTGTATTGTTCCTGCCCCTTGCTGAACAATTTACAGCTGTGACTTGAAAAGCATCAGTTTTATACTTTCAATTTTGGGCTGTTACTGCCCAGAGCTGGTGTTCACCTCTCAAAGCAGATCCAGACTTTCTAACTATCATATTTTAGCAGTCTAAGTATTTTCTAAAAATACTGCTGGTTTTCCGGGGATGATCCATTTCTGATATTCTAAGAGTATTTCAGCTTCCAAAAGTATCACAGACAAAAATGAAGCCAACCCACAAGAGTACAGCATGCAATTTAGGTACAAAACTGACTGTGCATCTTGATTGGGACCTAACTATAAAAAAAGAAGCCTAGAATGAGATCCTTTGTTTAAATTTCCATGGTGTTATGGGTTTGTGTGGCGCAGTTTTCCTTGGTGGCAGGGGAGGGGGGCTGCAGAGGCGGCCCCTTTAAGAAGTTGCTGGAAGAATTCGCCGCCCCAAAATGTCGGATAAAGAAAAAGAACTAGCCGCCCCAAAATGTCGGACGCGCGCGCCAAAATGTCAGACCCGCCTCTAGGCGGGAAGTGACGGTGCTAAC
>VYZV01000928.1:36477-54287 GCA_013401275.1 Pandion haliaetus | reverse complement strand
GAGGAATCTTCCCCCTGAGGAAAGAAGCGGCAACGACGATGTGTGGCGAGCTGACTCAACCCCCATCCCCGATTCCCCTGCGCCGACGGGGGGAGGAGGTAGAAATCATCGGTAGTGGAACAGAGCCGGGAAGGCGGGACGGGTGGTGGGAAGGTTGTTCTGATGTTTAGTTTCCCTTCCTAATACCCTTGTGTTTTGTTTTTGTTTTGATTTGTAGTAAATTAAATTGATTTTGTTTTTTTCCCCAAGTTGAGCCTGTCTTTTGCCCGTGACCATAAGTGGGGAGCGATCCCTCCCAGTCCTTGTCTCGACCCACAAGCCTGCCTTTGGATTTTCTCCTCATCCCAACGTGGCCAGGCGAGGGGGTGAGGGGTGAGCGAGCGGCTTCGTGGTGCTTTGTTACCGACTGAGCTGACCTGAAACCACGACACATGGCCAATCTCACTGGAATTTTAGTGAAATATTGGAAGTTTTAACTCCTATGTTATCAAAATATCTTTTACTTATCTGAAAAAACAAGGATGATATAAAGCTCTACTTCATAACTGCTTTTGTAAAAATCTAAATAGACATGACATGCTGATGTTTGGCCAGATTTTTAGTAGTCTGATCATGAACACTGCTATTTTGCAATTGCAATACTGAATAGACAAACAAAAGAAATGTGATACTAAGGCTACCAGCATGACTGGGACACTAACAGGTCCTTGGAAGGTTTTTCCATTTGTCCTGCCATGGTTGTTGAGTGCAGTGTCTTCCTATAATAATGTTCTATGACAATTAACTGTGACATTAATTTCACACACTGAAGAAAAATAAATTAAAACCCAGATATACTCGGTAAGTATAATACAACATTACATGCCTCAGTTGAGCATGCACAAACAGCACTGCAGGTCATATATAATGGTACAAAATACTAATATTCAGGAAACTGGTAAAGAAATGCATCCAATTTGCAGGTTTAGGCAACCAAAACCCCCCAAACTAAAACCAAAATCAAACCATTTCCAAGCTCAAAGACTTATTGGTCTGTCTTCAGAGACTGAGATTAACTAATAAATGTAATCTGTGGTAGTGATTTCTGTCACACTGGCCTTCATCTTTTTAGTAAAGGCAGTAATTTTGATCCATGTTCCAGGGGTGAAAAATTTTCCTATCCCACTCTTAGTCCTCTGGTATAGTTAAATAAAAACCTATTTGTGCTTTCTGCTAAGGCACAAAATCTCTCACCCAGCCCCCTCCAATTACCATGACACTAAAAGAAAATCATTCCTGGTAACAGTCTGTACGTTCAAAAATATAAAAAAAATCTGTATGGGAAGCTTGTAAAATGAATTTCATTCATAAAAACACCACGCTTCTGGCTAGATGACTGGTTTAAAATCCCAGTGAGATAAATTATCATTTTTAGTTTTGGGATGCCCTGATGCTACTTATGCTTTAAAAAATCTAATAGATTCACATGTTGAAATGTATTGAAATTTTAAAGCTTGTGAATGAAATTAACAACGTGCTGTGCCTGTCAATATGAACTATTACAGTCCCCAGAGTGTATGAGAGTGGGAGAGTTTAAAAATTAATTCAGATCGTGCACCTGTTTGCAGGAATCTGTCTCTTGAATTAGCATTGCATTTAATAAGTTTCTGTGACGCAACTAATGTCCTTTTGTCTAGGCTCCCTCAGTACAGTGTTAATTCTCACCCATCTGAAATTCAGGCAATATTACAAATTCCAAACTGATAATTAAAGTCTATAAATGTGAACCACTCTGAATGAGACTGGCTTTACCCATTAAAGATCTTTTTAAACTTTTCAAGTTTCTTTACTATCTCATCATCAATTCCTTTCAGGTTAAATCCAAATGATTACATGATCTCAGAATGATCTGTTAATGGATTACATATCTAAATAACATCAATAAAAACTAAATTTTGAACAAAAACTAATAGATAACACAAGGTATGTTACCCACTGAAAAGAAATAAAAATAGATCACCAGTTGTACGGAAAAAGCATATTAAAATTGCATTCTAAAAATTCCACTATTTTTAACCAGTTTTTCTGCACTTCGAGTTAAAACCTATTGTTTCCATAAAACTCAGTGAGCTACAGCAAAAGCCATCAGGGATTGCTTCCCAAATGACTTCCACACATCTATTCACAGACGTTCAGTTGAGAACTACCAATCTTTATTATTTACAGAGCATTCATCATTGCAGATAGCTGTGTGAAAATTATAAACAGTGAGTGGAGTTCGACTGTGCTGCAAGAAGAGATGAAGTTCACATGACTGAACAGAAAACTTCTCCTTTTTCCCATGTAAACTGCAGACTCCACAGCTCACAGACATCTCCTTAATTAAATGGATCGGAAGCCTTCTGGGCAACATTTAGGAAAACAAAAGAAGCCAAACTTTTTTTAGGGTTTTTTTACAGGACCGTATTCATTGGCACAGTATGTAGAAAGAAAACTTTCGGGCTCTTTGTCAAGAAATAGAAGGAATTATTTTCTTGAATTGGAACAAAGGAACAAGAAATTACTTGGATACCTGAGTTTGCCCCAAGCTGTTGTAGGTAATCTTCACATACAAATCTATTTATATATTCTTTTTCCAGCTATACCTTAAAATTATAACTCTTGCTAATACAAACTTTAGAAACGACTAAACGTGATTGTTCTGTACCTGTTGTGGAGCTGTTTTGGTTGGTTGGTTGGTTTTTAATTACATCCTTCACTCTTATCTCCAAATCAGTTAGCAACAACAATACACATTCTAACGTTTTGGAGGGTGGTAGGAAAGACCAGAAGTCTAGCATTCTGTAAATAGAAATGAAATTTTCCAATTTGAGGCTAGTCCAAATGTAGATACAGGGGATTCTGATTATCAGCTGGACCTTAACAACAAACTTTGGAGTTCTAGAAATTCTGAAGCCATAGTAATCTATAACATATGAAAGAAATATGGACTATGTATGAATTCTCAGATACTGACAAAAGCAGAGAAAGAGACATAAAACACCTAGCCACACTGGCCAGACCTTTTGCTTGTTTTCTAGCTCCTATAACTAGGCAAAAAAATTGATCCTGTTCTTGAGAGAGAATCATGCTTGTATAGAATCTCCAAAATCTAAAACGCAAGATTTTATTATTCTAATTAATATTTTATTTTTTGAAGGACTTGACATTTAACTAATAGGTCATAGATTTTACTCTGTGAAGTCCTGAATTAGTCAGGAGGCTTTTTGTGCTGTGCCACCAAGAGGATCCTGTAGCTGTGGTCTCTGGCACTTTAGCTCTGGCTTCCCTCAGTAACTTCATAGATATCATTTTGCATAAGAATATATATTGATGATAGATGATAAAATAAACAAAATATATTATAGTTACTAGAAATTTTCTTAAGGTATAATTAGTCCAAAAAACCAATAGGATCCACCGTTGTGCTCCTTTACTGGAGGAGTCAAATTAAAATTGGAAGAAGCTCTACCCAAACAGGGATCAGTGTAACAGTCTTAAAATTGTTTTAACTACTTGCGTACTTCAAAAAAAAGCACACAAAACATACACATTTACTGTCTTGGCAGATATGTGCTGGATTCATTGTCTTTGGCATGTATACTGTCTGATGCGTACCTGATTCATGTATCAAGCTGCTCTTCAAATATAGCAGAGTTTAAAGTGACAACAAAAAAATTCTTCTTATTGTCACAGAAAGTGACCATTAAGCGATGACTCACATACAACATATTAAACATGAAGGGATCTTCAATCACTGCCTTTTTCATATTCACTAGTATTTTTATTTTGTTAGTTCAAGCTAGTGCACAAAATTATTTCTGAAGTTACCGACTTGCTTGTTTACAGCCTGTAACACATACACCTTTAGCATAGCAATATGGTTGCTTCAATCTCAACAATGGTACACTGTTTTAACAGTTTTTCAAAAAGCATGAGATACATGTGACAAAAATTAAATTTTAGGTTGTGATGTTGATGACAATGACTATATTAAAAATATAACTCTCCAAGTTTTTTAAAAGACTTATAGTGTTTTATCTTTTTCGTTTTCTTAAGATTGTTCCTCACATTCACTATATTTACAGCAGGGGCTTACAACAGCGACCAGTGTCTTCAGGTCCTTTAATCATATCAGCTAAGCCTTGGGCCACGGTTGACTGGACATTTTGCTCAAGTGTCCCGACTAACTTATACAAATCCAAACCTTTTAATTTGTTTGTCCATCATTAAAAGTAATTCCCTTAAACTTCCAGTTTAAGTAATACAAATTTTTATGAATATATTTTTTTATTAAAATCTTCAGGATACTGATACAACATTTAACACTATTCTTTAGCAAATGTTAAATTTGGATAGCCATTTTAAAGGTCTATATTCAAAGGAGTCAGCAGTTTAGACTTATTCGTGACATGACTGTCGTGGTTTAACCCCAGCCAGCAACTAAGCACCACGCAGCTGCTCCCTCACTTCCCCCCACCCAGTGGGATGGGGGAGAAAATCAGGAAAAGAAGTAAAACTTGTGGGTTGAGGTAAGAACGGTTTAATACAACAGAAAAGAAGAAACTAATAATGAGAATGATAACACTAATAAAATGACAACAGTAAAAATAAAAGGATTAGAATATACAAGTGATGCACAATGCAATTGCTCACCACCCGCCAATCAACGCTCTGTTAGTCCCCGAGCAACGATCCCCCCCCTGCCCCCACTCCCCCAGTTTATATACCAGATGTGACATCACATGGTATGGACTACCTCGTTGGCCACTTTGGGTCAGCTGTCCTGGCTGTGTCCCCTCCCAACTCCTTGTGCCTCTCCAGCCTCCTTGCTGGGTGGGCATCAGAAGCTAAAATATCCTTGACTTCAGACTAAACATTACTTAGCAACAACTGAAAACATCAGTGTGTTATCAACATTCTTCTCATACCTAATTCAAACATAGCACTATACCAGCTATTAGGAAGACAATTAACTCTATCCCAGCTGAAACCAGGACACATGACCCAGTAACTTTTCATTTCATTATTTAAAAAAAAATATCCCTACATTACATAATATAATGTTAATGAACAGGATTTGTCTTATATTTGTCCTTGAAATTTTTCACCTGAGAACACAAACGTGAAGGTTCTTGATGTGAGCACAGTTCCTGCCTAACTACATCTTGTTCAAGTTGTTTACAGTGAAGAGCAGGTAAGATGAAGTGTTTCAATAGTCGCTTCAGGCTGATCTAGTTGGCATTCACAAGGTGAAGCAAGCCATGTATTGCTTTACTTTTTGCTTCCCCGTTCTTTAAGCAAACAGAAATGATCTGATTTAATTCATAATTGGAAACTGCCATGGTACTTCCCCTCAAAATATTAAAATGTAGAAATTTATAACTAAGAGAGGTCTATGACGTATCTGATATTTGAAGGCTTATCAATAGCTGGGATAAAGAATTCCCTAGGCTGCTGTCATTCTGTGTTTTAACTTGGTTGGCAAAATGATAAATCACTTCATGTAAAATCTATTATTAAACTAATTGTCAAACTACAATATTAAAAGTGGGAGCTAAAAAAATAAATGAAAAGAGAGAGCTGACATCAGAGCAGAATAGGCACGATTAGATCCTGCATGATTTCAAGTACAAATAGATCCCTCTGGGACTTTGGGGATTAATATTTTCTCCCCTCAGCCACTGTGAAGAATTAATGAGGGTACCTGCAACAATGCTTGCAAGCTGCTGAGTTCTGGTGATGGGGTATATGCTGCGTGCCTGAACGATGGCTGAAGCGATTTTCTTGGCGTGCCTCTCCTCCCCGTATGTTCTCAGGATGGACGCAAGCGCCTGTTGATCTAAAGCATTCACAACATCAGCAGCAGTGGGCATGTCAGGGTACCTACGCACAAAGAAGAGCCAATTAGTTCGCTGACGTCAGTTTTCATTGACAAGAGGTGAAGCTTCACAGCATTGAGACATAAAGTCAAACACACACACTGCATACAAGTGCCTTTGAGGTTTTCAAATAAGAGACAGCAACCCTATGAAAACAGGTATAGCTTGCACCTTTTAAATCCTTTTTCTTGCTCCTTTAAATGGAGTTTGTTCCTTAACATCAATTAGAACAGCTGAAACTTTGAAGTATTATCATAAACTATGCTTAAAGAGTTGACAATACATTTCAGTATCATGTTAAAATGGAAACGCTGTGTGAATTTTTATTTAGCCAGCTTTAGAATACAAACTTGCCCCTTATGGGTTCATTTTAGTCACCTTGCATTATATGCTGTTTTCTAGTCAGAACTGATTTCAAGGATCTTTTCTTTCACATCTCCTGCTGTGAAAACAATTGCTCATGAAACTAATTTAACTTTACTTTTCACTAAAAGGCGTAAGAATTTATATCCAAATACTGTTTTGAGAGAATAGAAATGACCTGATGAATTACTACAATATAAACTGTACAAGCTATACTTTTCTTTTTTTTAAAGCTCAGTCACTTTGCTATTGAAATAGTTCAAGGTATATTATAAACATAATATATGGGTTTACTAATCAGAGAAAACACACATCCTACTTAATACATACTCTTCTACAAAGACATGAATGTGCAGAATATTTTCCAGGCACTTATTACTCTCCTGCAGTATCTTACAAAAGATAACAAAACTTAGAAATCAGAGGCAAGTAGTATCATAGCAACAACTGTAGTGCAAGGCTTTTGTTATGCTACAGGTATCCTTTGTTCTTATGCTCCTGTTCCATGTATGTATTCTCATGATGCAAATATAAGCCTGGAGTTCAGATTCTTGAAATCTGAGGGCTGAATCCCAGGAGGATCATGTGAGCTTTTTACACAAAACTAGAAATATCATGAATACATGAAATTTGCTGTGTTAAGACTTAACATTAAAGTGTTAAGGTAATTCCTTAGAAAGTGAGGCTTCCCATAGGCTCTATGTAAGCAATGAAAGATCAAATGACATTTCTTAAGACTACAGGTTCATCAAAACACAAAGCAAAAATTTTCATTCTCCCAGTAATGCATTATGCAATTACTGCCATCATCTATACAACAGAGATCTTTGGTGGTTTGTGTAAAAAGCACAATGCTACAGAAATACACTAGGTTGTATGAAGATGAAAACTGCTACATAGGTAGAAATTATCATTCCACCATTGATTTTCATGCTGTTGAATGTACTAAACACCAATTCTAATAATTTAAATAGGTGTGATTTATTTAGTAATTATTAATTTGCCAACTAAGTAAGCCTGATGTGCCTCCAACACAACGTGAAAGGAAGCTTACAATATCGCTAAGGAAAGCTTACATTAAATCTTTGGGCGTGGAAGACAGCGTTATACTAGTGTGTTAAAAGCAATGTTGCTGTCTGATTTCAACTGGAAGATATCATGGATGGGATTTTCTTTATTTATTTTACATTATGTTCCTTTTAGAGAGAAGTAATTGGGTCAGATGGCCATTGCAGAAAAGAGGGAGGTTGCTCCGTTCCTGAGGGAGCACTGAACGTGCTCAAGTCAAGGTTCCACAAATAGTAAGCACAGCACCAAAGGAAAGGGACTGCAGTAAGGGTTTGAGAGCCTGCAGATCAAGTACAGTCTGAGAAACTGCAGAAATAACAGGGAGAAGACAGGCCTCTGAAAGTGAGATGCCCCTATGACTGTATACCATACACTCCAAAAATGTAAAATTTTAATGGTATAGTTAACAAAAATGTTACTGGTTTAATTACTCATCACTGGAACTTTCCTCTTATTTCAAAGAAGGAAAAGATGATAACCAGTGTTCTACGTATTGAGATCGAAAAAAGCTTTGTGGCAAAAGAACGACAGTGTAGTCATGCAAAATTAGATGTGGTTTGATGATGAGAATTCTTCAATTTAAGGGGGTTGCTGAGCACAGAGGTTTTGAGTTTCAAGGAGAAATATTTTATTAACAGGTACCTGTCACTATCCATCCTCATGTCCAAAGGTCCATCCTTCTGCAGGGAAAAACCTCTTTCAGGTGTATCAAATTGCATGGAAGAACAGCCAGCGTCCAAGAGGACTCCATCTAGAGTCCCTGGCTCAACTCCAGAGGAGATTAACAAGGCCTCTGACTGGCTAAATTGTCCTAGAAGAGCTTGAATCTGTTTCCTGTAAGAAAATAACAATTAAATAGCCTCAATTTTAATTATATCAGTGCAGTGTCTTCCCCTTGTATAGCAGGAATTAGATAGCAGCACTCACTTGTCTCAGAAGCAATAGGGCTATTCCCAAAGTAATAGTTTAAGTACTTTTCATATGTCAACATGGGAAACTGGTCCAAACCACCCATCAGTGGCTGATGATAACACATCTCTGAAGTGCCCAATGCTTTCTTGGGTGTCTAAACCTGGACTTTTGATTCTTGCTTATAAATAAGGTGACTTACAATTAAATAATGTATTTCATATCTCTCTCAAAATCTCAATGAATTTCACAGATTTAAAAAGATTAACCAACATGTAGCAGCATTTTTACGCAGTATCTGCAAAACACAATATATTTCTGCCCTTAACAAGAAGCCAGTGCCTCCACATCTGAATTTTGATTACAGTTTGGGTAACTGCTCTCCAGCCCCATTGAATAGCATTCAAATTATTACAAGGTCCACTAGGTTAACTCATATAATTTTGTCTAAGTTACATGGGCAGCAGTGCATGGATGGAGAGAGCAACTCCTTTAACTTTCAGCTACAAAAGGACAGCTGCCTATATATCTTTTGACACTTCAGCATTACAGTAATTTTGAAAAGAAAACTTTTTCAAAATACCAGCTTAAGTCTAATCGTTCCTTCAGGTCAGTTTAACATCAAGATAACTGGCACTATGACACTACTGAGTCAACTCCACTGGTTACAGTTTTAAAATACTGTACGAACCGGGAATCAGAACCTTTTCTGCACCCATCCAATTGGAGTGAGAAAATGCNTAAAAAAAAAAAAAAGAGAGAGAGAGAAAAAGTTCAGTTAAAAGGAAAAAGTTATGAACGCAAGCATATGGAAGAACATTTAGCTACACAATGGTATCCTCATTAGAGCAGAATGAATCAACCTATTTAACACAGCACAAAAACCAGGAAATAACTTGAATGAACAGATTTCATGAGGGATATCATGATCACACATACACATTTTCTAATTTATTAGTGTTCAGCACATAATTAAATACAACTATTCAGCTTAATAAGAAGTGACAGTTCCTGAAAAGCACAACGATATACTTAACATTTAAGCCAATTTAAGCTATATAGTTACAGCTTTGAGATTGTATTTCCCCTCAATATGAGAGGGATTTTCTTGAAAATCTCTACCACTTTGTCCAACTGGGCAATGTTTCTAACATTACAGCTTGTGCAGATGAATGAACTTTAAAATTCTCTATGTAGGAGATGAAAATAAATGAGATCTGGAAAAAATTATAAATTGCCATTGTCTAGTTCCCCCAGCAGACAGTAATCCATGTCAGCGGCTATGAACTAGTGCTGTACTATGCTACCAACCAATCTGAAAAATTATTCTCAACTATATTTATAACTTGCTAGAAATTTGATTACATTTCTTTAAACAAGTCATAAGAGTGCAGATGGCTAAGATGTTTGGGACAGCGGCCTTTGATTTGTGGTCTGCCAACCCTTAGTGATTAGGAAAAGGTAATTAAAAAACAAGTATATTTGAAGTAAGTTGAAATTTACTCTTTGATAGAGAGATGCTTAAACTGGAAAATCTTTTGGAGTTTGCAAATAAAAAAGACTGAAAAAGAATTAAATTGACATTTTGATGTCAGCCTTTCAGCTGTGTGAAATTGTAGCTTCCACATATAACCTGTTATACACTTCATTTTGTGTATCAATAGTGGATATAGGTGTCTTGGTGAATATTAATCTTTACTAAACCCAAGATGCTTTTCATGAGATTACAATGAGTATATTAAAATGTTCAGGCCCGTCCTCTGAAATCCTGTTTCTTTGTGGACTAGAAGAAACTATTTTAAGCATCTTGGGTATCTCCTACATTTCAATTAATCAAACCAAGTACACAGCTATGAAAGATTTATTACCTTATGAAAGGAAATAGAAATATCAACTTTTTTTTCGATAGGATAGTAACAATGATGATAGTGATGACAAGGACTAATGTATTAGATTGTGAGCATGACACATTTATTTAAAGAAAAATATTTCACCAAGCATTCAGAAGCATTTATTAGAACATAATAAAACTCTTCCCTTGTCTACTATCCTTTAGACCTATGTTCAAATAACAACTGCCTGTTACATATGATTTTCTCTAAAAATGCTTAATTTAGCATCAATTCCTTCAGCCTTCAGATTTTTGTTTACATCATCTGTAAATCCTGTTTCCAGAATAACCTCAAATAAATAATAAAAAACTGTGTACCCTATGCTAAAAATGTTTATTTCCTACAGTCACATACCTTCTGCTCTCCCCAGGTATGTCGATATTCTTTTTGCTTTCTTTTTCAGTGTTCCAATTTTTTCTTTGGGCATTAGAGGATTTATGTTCCATGACCATACTTACCTAGTGATGTTGTGAAAATCTGTCTATTACCCTTTCTGTCTTAATATATTGCAAAAATAGTGCTCAGGGGAAAAAAGTAGGAAAGGTAAACCAGGGAACATCCCTAAATAAAACAGCCAAGCTTATAGTTCAAAAAGGCCTGAGAAGAGAGAGCCTATCAAAACATTACAGACCAAGATTGAATGGGGGTTTTAGGTGGGTCTTCAGGATACCATCAAAAGCTGTTAAGACTACAAAGGGTGGTATCAATACAGAGCATACTCTGTATCAATAGAAAGCATTTCAATCATTTTAGGTGATCTTTGAAGGTTACAATCTAACTAAATCCAATTGTCTTGTTTAAGAGTGTGATGGTGTGCTCCCCTGCCCTACCCCCAACCTGACCTGTATTTCCCATAACCCTGCTCAAGGGAAAAGCACCAGTGGTGGTTGTAATGGGTGCCTCTGGTCATGTGGATTTGGGGGAGACAGATAACAACACAATAGCCAAGGGCAAATTTGAGCAATGCACCCACCTAACCACGGTGCTGGTCAACGTCTGACTCAAGCCAAATTTGGAAGAAACTAACATCTCTAGTCAGCATGTAAATATGACTACAAGTCAGTTATCTTACTCCATAAATACTGGACCAGCCTAGGGCCCGTCGAGCTCTCCTGCACAGCAGCGGGCTGCATGCCAGGATGACCCTTGAGTCAGGACGCCTCTCAAGGTTACTCTTCTGAGGCTGAGAGAATCCTTATCACATCAGATACTCGGTAAGTGAATTGGGAGTAAGCGTGCTGAAACTCTGAAATCTTAGCTAAGTGATATAAAAGATTGACTGCGCACATACAACCCTTCAGACATAAACCATTGCCCAACTCTGGGACTAAGTCTGGATCCAGCCACACCTAAACTCCCCTCTGAGAAGAAGTTTAGAACGCAAGGGTGTCCTTTCTGAACCTCATGGCTCAATGGGAGGGTCCCCCGGACAGTTCTGTCTGACCCTGTCCTCTCTGTAGTAAATACACAAGTGTACCTTGCCATTGAATCTTCTTAAACCACTGTTGCATCTAGCATCAAACTTTGTTAGATCGATGTTTTATATCAATAAACATATTGCTACTTCTCTCTTACGAGTGAAGTGCGTGACTCCATCTGCAACAAATAGAAATATTTAAACTCAATACTGGAACAGCACTTTACATCTTCAGAATATTTCAGAAACATAAAACAACTGCGAAGAGCTTTTAGCCCATCTCTTACAAATGGAGAAGTAAGATTTGCAGGGTTTAATACTGAATGACTTGTAGATACCTATGTAGAAAGCTAAGAATTTAGAGATTATGGTCTGAGGATGTAAAAAACCAGACAATACCTGTCATATGTTTAGCTCTTATTTGGCTTCGCTGTGTGTGTGCAGTAATGGCATGGTAATTTTTGATAAATTACCCACTGCTACAGTCAAGCAACCTCTAACTTCTCAAAATATTCAACATGCTCACTCCCTCTTTATTAATTTTGACATTCTCCAAGAAAAAAGTATTCAAGATTTTAAAAGAACACTGGGAACACAGACAATCTAGCCAATTTTAAAAATAATAAAAAGTTATTTCAGCTGCTACATATGTTGTTGGGCCCTTAAAAGATTTTATCATGCAACAACCTCAAGAGGTTGCAGAATTCTTGTATTGTTTGCTACAGCGGGAAAATAACACATAACCTTGGGTTCAGGACCCTCAGTATTTTATTACATTATACTATGACACATAGCATAGTAATTCTGATAGATGGCATTGGATCCACACTTCTCAATTATATAAGACCAGAATGAGAAAGAGTTCGAAGTCTCCTCATGTATTTCAGTCTCTTCTGCTTTCAGCTAACCTCTGGTATTCTAAAACGCTTTATAAAAATATTTCTTTTTTATTTCACTCAGCCGAGAGGGACGAGCACAGCAAAAAAGTAAAGCATGAATATAGCTTCCATAAAATAAACAGAAAAATCTTTCCCCTTATCTAGTTTCTCTCCATTGTCACAGATGTTGCTGTGCTGAATCAATCATTCAAGTAGTTTCACAGAAAAGTACGATTATGCTTTCATGGTGCTTCAGCATTTTTTATGTGTATATAACAATACTTGCTCTTGATCTTTCACCATTGCTCCCCTTACAAATTCTATGTATGAATACACAGAAAGTCCGAAAGTGATGATCCCTTGTCAACAGTCAAAACTACCTTGTACTCAACCACAATAAATGGTTTCTTCGAGAGAAGTGGAAAAACAAAAAAGTTCCTCAGCTAACTCTTGCCAATTCACATCAAACAAGGAGGGCAATCTGGTGCTTTGTTTGATTCAGTAACTCCACTGAGACTGCCAACAGGGATGCCAATTAGCGCCAGCTGTAACGAGGATATTGGTACAGACATGGTTTGATCTCATTGACTCAGTTCACCTAGGTCACACGGCAGCTGTCAGATAGCTGCGACTTTCACTCATGGCTGCACTGCGCCAGGCACACCTAGAAGCAAACCACAAAGTACTCCAGTCATAAATCCCTGGAATTTTCAGCGTCCTACCTGGAAACTGTTGTGAGCGTTACTCTGCCTCAGTGCAACACCTCTCTCCAAAAACGTATCTGAATATTCTGTAAAAAATTTTAAATAATCCTTGACAAATGGGAAATTGGCACGGTTTTCATGTTTGGAAAAAAAAAAAATTATAACATCTATCAACTTATAAATGAACATTGTCATTCCATTCCTAGCTTTATAAAAAATTAATTACAGCTCTGGAAAAAGCCCATATCCGAGAACTAACAGTTCAGGCTAGGGTGGGTTTTGTGCTGCAAAATTACAACCCCAAATCTTAGCCACTGATTAACAAAGACCTGAAAACAGGGAGAAGCATGTGTAAAAAGCAATTTCCATAGAACCAAATAAGTTCATATTTTCAAATTTGAGGGCTATAATCATAATTTTATTCTGTGTGTTAAGATCTCAGAAATATCATTTTAAGTATTTGTGCATTAGTAAACCTTTATATACTGTGTACTCCCCCATAAGAGTAGGGAACACTTAAAAGGTATGCATATATTCTAAAAGTTAAATACTTCTTTCCATATAACTTGAAGACATCACAACAAAAAAAACGTAACAAAACCCCCTTTTTGTATTAACCTGTAGAACACTGAACATCTTACACTGTCAGAGCTACTATGCCAAAGGTGAAAATGCTTGCCTTCCTCTGTCTCCTCTTGTCAATTGCCTGTCTTCTCTTATACAAACCCTTATGAAACTAGTTATTTCTTGCTTTAATTGTTCTCCTGTAACTTCCAGCAAAACTTCCTCTCCTCCTCACTCTGCTACAGATTCCGTAAAATGATGCTGTCCTTTGCTCCTCATGACTAATTGACTCCAAGCACCAAAACCTGTTTCTAAATACCTCTCAAGCATACCTCTAAGAAATCTCAGGATGCCTCAAAACAGATTGCTCATTATTTTAATGTTAATTTTTACTTTTATATGAAGTATGCAGTCCCGTATTTTGTCCACTAACACAAACACAATTTCAGTAAAAACTACTGTTCTAAATTAAAGGAACTATAAAGACTGTTTCAATTAAAGGAAAAGATAAACTTATTTAATCAAAAGCACAAATATCAAAGATCATTTCCATAGAGTACATCATCGGAGGTATATTCAGTCCTGTCAAAAACAAATATGAAAATTTAAGTTCCTAATGAACAATGTTCCTCTCTGGCTAAGTTACAGATTAAGGAGGTAATTTCTTCCTGGGAAAATGGAAGACTAATAGAATAAGACTAGCGATTATTGAGGCAAATTTCAAAATTATATGCCTCACCAAAATTTGAGAAAATGTATTTTTAAGTATCCTAAGTAACACAAAGTTTTGCTGAGCAGTAAGAGCAAATTATATTATTCTATGCAATTTGCAGCTTGCCAGAGTTAAAACCTTTGTTATAAAATACACAGTTATGCATGCCACCTTTATTACATATGTAAAATATGTAATATGTTGTCATCCTTCAGATGTGCCAAGAAAACCAAGCCGTTAGAATGATTTGTTTTTCAATCATGAGACAACGCAGCTCAAAGGATAAGACACTACCCATCAGAATAAACATAAATGTTTATCTGACTTTACATTGCCCCACCTGGGGATTTTAGTTTGAGGTATATGTCAGTTTAGCCTTCGTGGCAATAGGACAGTCTAGTTTTACAAGGTTCAGGGGACATAATGCAAGAACAGTTGATTATCTGAATCATCATCATCTAAGGCCTACCAAACATTCTTTGTGACCCTCAACTTTATTAATGCTGATTTTAACTGTAAAGCTGACCAGCTTCCTTTATACTTCTGGCCTTTTTTGTACTGGTTTGCACTCCCTCTCCTGTTCTCGCACAACCTCCAGGGAACACAGTGCAGTGCAGATAAAGACAACAGAGCAGTTTGCTGGGCTCACTGGTGAATCAGGTAGCAAAACCACCAGATGCACTTTCAAAAATGCTCATTTTCCACGGTCATGGAAATCAAAGAGTTAAGAGGAATAATTGGGGGTGGGTGGGAAATGGACGGGAATCACAGAAGGGTTTATGGTCTCTACTGACACAGCAATGTCCCTTTGCATCACTTCATAATGGTTTTGGTTTTGCAAGCAGAACCACACATGGTTCTACTTCCATTCGGCCATGAGTGGAAGCAGGCAGGCTACAGCATAGTTCTGAAGCAAGAAGAGACTTATGCAGTAATTTCCACAGCCAATGAAACCACACTGCCCCATCAGATCCAGTATGTATATATCACATATATCAATTAATCTGCCTGTTATTTCAGCTCTCCTAATAGCTACTATTACTTTAACAATTGCTGCAAGAAGTTTTGATGGTCTTGTACCATTTCTGCTGACAGTTTGCACGATCACTTTTTAAGGGTGAATGTTCATCTCATTAGTCAAGTTCTATTTCTAAGATTATTTTTCACTGTAAGAAAAGGTAGTAAAGCAACTTTCCTTAGAGTTGACAAATCTTATGCATTATTTCCTTATTCTTTCTATACAAGCATCTTAAAAGACACCTTTATAAAAATCTCCTCTCTGTTCCCCAATAACCCACATACAAATTCATACTTTCATGAAAGACACAATGATGCTTTACTGAACTCAAACATTTTGTTGCTACTGGCCTTAGAAGGAAGAAAAGTTCTGTTTAATTCAGTTGCCAAAACCCTGCAGAATACAGAAATTCTGGATATACATCAGCAAGTTGAAAAGTACAAATTGACATCAGAAACAACAGCTGTGTATAAACATTTTTCAGCCCATGAATATGAGAATATTAAAATCTGTAGCAACAATCATTGCAGATACATTTTTTCAACATGCAGATCACATAATCTTTTCCCCAGTGTTAACTCCTCAGTTAAGTCTCAGAGGAATCTGAAATTATATTCAGGGTTTCAGACTTGGGACAAGGCACACAAACAGATTTATCATTCAATCACCTTTACTGTCAATTTGTGATCAGTTGTGATCTGCTATGTATAGTGACCAAAATACCATATACGAAACATTACGGTTTCAAAAGACAAGAACTTGTGTCTCCTGTGTGTGAAGTGAACAAAAAAGTGTGCTTTCTCTACTAACTGCTTTCCCTCCCTGCAACATTTTTGTTTGTGCTATCTAAATATGTTTCTAACTTAGCTAAATCAGTAATTAAGTATTCTCTGCATAATATGGATGTTAACAAAGAAGGAATTTTTACACTAACACAATTTCAGATTAAGTAAACTATTTTTCTAGCAAAGAAAGTTAAATTACTGCAGCGTCCAGTGCTTTCTCATCTAAACTCGTAATTTCAGAAATACATACTAATCTGTTCATAAACAAAGGATTATGAAGAAAGTGCAAAATAATCTTGTAGTCGGTTTCCAAGAGTAGAATACACCTACCCAACTTCCAAGGGTATCCATTCATTAGCTGAATAAAAGGTTTAATTTACTGACATATTTATCTGCATGTAAAACATGGAGTTAACAGAACATACACTGATGATTTAAAAAGCAACATGTAATGAACTGTCAAAAGGCTACTCCTACCTACAACCCACACGTTCAGTTGTTTTAAAATGATTCCTATTACAAGTTGATTTACATTTTGTAAGACTATTATAAAAACAGAGACATACAGCATGTAAAAAGCATCTCTTTTTCCTCCCTGAAGAATCTAATAATAAATGAAACTATTGTTAAATTTTCTTTAGCTAACAAAGCAAATTTACACAATACTTTTCCACATCACAAATTCTGGCACTCTGAAGTGCTCTATTCATGGAGAGCTTGCTCAAGATTGTGCGTAATTGTTGCTTTGACAGACCTGCTGCTACTGATACTTGGAATACATTTGGATAACCTTTGCCTTGTTAACAAAATATGAGTCTAGACCTTGAGACTCAGTGGCAATACTATGACACAACAAATGTAAAAACAATCTGAGCCACAGAAGTTTTTTTTTCTTTTCTTAATTATTCAGCAGCTGACAGTATTGGAGTGGCCTGATAAAGCCCTACAGGATTTTTATTTCTTTTGACAAACTATTTCTTTGTTTGACACAGTAGTTAAACCTTAGAACACTAAGGATGAATACACCTGGCATCAAGAATTTATCACAAATGAAACAAGTAACTTTTTCTTCCCTCCTGTCATGCTTATCTAAGCTATTGCATATAAGAGCAAGTCTACATTCCTAATTGACTCCCACCTTAAGCATTGGCCTGTGTGCCCATCACTTGGACAGCATCACATCTCCCAGCTATACGCTCCTAATTGTGGGGAAGAGAAATATAAGATGCAGAACACAAGAGGAATGCAAATAAGGGCAGAAGTGAAGTAGAAGCATCACTCAGCTGGAAATTAGAGAAGCCACAAAGCTTTGTTGTTCTGTATCTTTACTTGTACCAGGTCTTACCCCTTTTGAGACACTGCAACAAGAACCGTGCATAAAATTAAAAATACAAGCATATAATAGGTTTAAATGATAAGCTAAGATTCACTAATCTGTTCTCTATTCCTTTCCCAGTAGTTTTCAGTGTGCTCTTCTAACCACCAGTGAACACCAAGCGTTACGTTTTCATAGAACTACATATTATAAGCCCAGTATTTTCATTGCAGACTGGTCAGCTCATAGCTCATTACTACATAAGTAAACCTAACATGTTTTTTG
>VYZV01000927.1:17470-113653 GCA_013401275.1 Pandion haliaetus | reverse complement strand
AGGGTGAAGATGGATTGCCAGAGTTTGGAGGAAAAAGACTGCCATCTGGACAATATTGCTAGCTCAAGATTATATGCAAGTCTCAGTTATTTAGTGTTTGTCTGTAACAATGGAGGATATGCAATATATTAAGTCTAATAATAAAAAGACAACGTTTGTAACCCTCAATAATATCAGAGAATGCCTGAAAATGTAACACATTAGCTTTTATTACACGCATTGCATCTATTGTTTCTATTACTTTCAACGAAGCTTTTTCAGAACCAAATTAATGATTTTTAAACACTTTCAGGTTAACAATAACATTTGTTGAAATTTCTAAAATTTCCTACACTTTGGCACACTTTACACAGGTCTTGTGCAAGGAATGAGAGGTATTAAAATAATCTTAAATCTTCAATGGATTCTAAAGAATATCTGTTGGTTGAATACACCATCACATGCTAGATCCAAATCTCATGCCAGTTCATTCTCTCCTTCCTTCTTTCCATCTCAGAATCATCTGCAAATGACTCTCCCTTGCCATCAACAGTTTTCTTCTGATAAAGTCCTGCCTCTTATAATGTCTACCTCAGATCTCCCGAGTTTATACTATGCATTCAAGGCCTCAGAGAGTTCTCCAAGATTTACACAGCTGTGGCAAACAACCAATGACCATTGAGGGAAGAGTGGTCACATTTATCTAGAAGCAAAAGAGGTGCTAAATTAATACCAAATTCACATCTTGTCTCTATGGGCAGAATACTGACTACAATCTTTTATGAGCTCCCATGAAGTTGCAGATACCTCTCATGTTCTTCTAACTTCAGTCTAATTGCCAACCCACTACAGGATAAGGCCTAAACCTTCATCATATTAGGCTTCCTATTCTGATTTATAATTAATTATTACAGTGAATACCTTCTTTACCTTCTACCTCATCTCTGGATGCATTTTTCATGAATGAAGTTCCAGGGGAAAAAGTACTTTTCCCAGAGAAATTTATGTTCAAGATGGATGTTGAACCGAAAGACAAACACTTTGAGTGCACCAGGGAGCAGCTCTAGGGCTGTTCTGGGTACATACCTCTCCCTAGAAGAAGAGGACAGTCTGGCAGGCACTCGGTATAGATCCTTGTCAGCTTAGACATGTTTCTCGTAAGCTAAAATACAGCAATGGGGCTTCGTCCCTTAATGGGGACATAGTCCTTGTCCAGCTCTCATTGGCTCAGTAAAATAGCATGGGTTTCTCTGCCAAATTGCCTTATAAGGCCACAGCAGGGTCTGGATTTACCCATTACCACAGGGTTTAATGACCTTAAGCACAACACTGAATTACACCGCCAATTGCTATTTCCATCTGATTAAGCACTAAAAAATGCAGAAGGCTGCGTACATATATACAACACTGGTAAATGGACTAACACATTGAGTCATAGCATGCAGTATTTAATCCTCGTTCAACACTTAACTCATGGTTATTTACTGAGGCATTCAGAAATGGATGTGTTACTACAAAGCTACAGAACTGAAAAAGCTGTTCTGTTTAAAAAAAAAAAAATTGAAGTACTTAGCAATAAACTTTTTGGAAATCTAGTACTGAGGAGATCTCATGAAGCCACCACCCCCACTACCCATGCCAAAGGCTCACCAAACTCATGATTGTGCAAATTACTCAGAAATGGGAGAAATAGGTTCAAAGCTTTGCTCTTGGCCATAACCTAAAGCAAAATAAATGCAAACTTCACAGAGCTCCATTTGCAAAATAATTGTCAATTTTACCATTGTGGCATAACTAGCTGCAGTTCATCCAAATGGTCATCAACTAGTCTAGAAGTTAATCTAAACTGGGCATCACAGTCATTATGAAATTCAGTGAAAGTGAAACGTAGGGTATGGATATAGAACAATACTACCATTTTTAAATTACTAAACTAGGGCTTTGAGTTATAATAAGAACCAGAGCTAAAAGCTGAATGCCAACTTTTTTTTTGTTTTGTTTTAAGCTTTCATGTTGACCTCTGCTCTACACAAACTTAAATCTGTTTTACATCAGAAGCTGAAGGGACAGGAGAGTACATGGGAAAAGAACACGTCTGGGAGTTTAGAGAGGAATGGCTAAATTTTTTGAGCTCCGGTGGGATTGGTAGCATAACTAAAAAGCAACAAACAGCAGGTGAGAGGAAGGATTTAAATATAAATAAGGACACTTTGAAGCCATAGGTTTTTATTGATCACATTCACATTTACAAATCAAAGTCCCTGTTTTTAGAAAAATATGTAACTAAGAAAGAATCCAAAAGCCATAAAATACCACGCAGGGAAAGAAAAGATATTAGAGAAGAGCAAAGGCATAGAATCATGTTGATAAATATTCCCTGGCCTAAAAAAATCAACTAAATACCCTATTTTCTTTAATTAAAAATCACTGAATTATTTAAAGGTATCTGACTGAATTAAATATTGAAGACACATCAAGATCTGCCTAGTGGTGTGATTAGTGGTTTATATAGTTATTAAGATCTGCCCATTTGGACCTGAATTCAACTACCAATTAAAAAAGTTATTAGAAATTCAGTCCCACAAACAGCTCAGCACATACACACTCCATGCTTTAAACTGGTTAAATATATTAATTCACACAATTCATCCATTAGTAAAAGACTAGAGGTTTTGTTTTTTTTCCAGTGGTCAATATATACAAAGAAACTATGAGCATTTAAACGGCCGTGGTTTAACAGATAGCATTTACCATCCTACTAAAGGTGCTGTTCACGCTCTATCCATGGGATCAGAGTTCAAATAGCAGCACATTCAATCTGGAAAAAGTGGTGGTTACAATAGCGTAGTAATAACAGTTGCAGATAACAATCTGAAAAGCTGAAACTATTGAAACATGATGGTTTGCAGTTAGAAAATATTTGTGTGTTTTACCAGAATGTAACCCATTACACTGCCGACTGGGAGAAATAAAAATCCAGTGGGAAGACACAAAATTAGATCAGAGCTCTCTCAAATGAAAAGAAATCCAGTCTTGCTGAACTGAAATGTGATCATTCGGATGGCATTTCTATCAGCTCATTCATTTAAAACTCTAATGCTATGTTAGAAACTTTACCTTAACAAATGCTAATGCATATGCGCAACTCGGCTCACAGGAGCGGGCCCATTAGCGGGTCTGAACAATCCTTCCTCTACAGGGAACCCACAACCACACATTGCAAATGGAGGCACAGATTCATTCAACCAGCTTTAGGCAGAGAGCTGAGATACTGAAGACTATAAAAAGTGTCTAACCAGCTTGTGCAAGATGTGCATTCAGCCCAGTTGTCCTTGGCAGTGACCAAAAGTGGATGCCTGGGAATTAGTGCAAGAAAGGAGCAAACACGTAGTGATATTTCCCCAGAAAACTCTGCCAGCCTCCAAAAATTTTCATCTTAGAGGCTTCCTATTAGCACTCCTTGCTGGATTTCTCTTCCGTGAACTTCTCCAGTTGCCCACTGAACTGTCATAAAGGATCAGTACCCACAGCACATGGGCTCATGGCAGGTAACGCTCGGCTACATGCTGCGTGCAGAACCACCATGGTCTCCTCTAAGGCTGTGCATATTGCCTTCATTTAATGCCCACACTTCTGGTATCAGAAAAAATCGCGGGCACTTCCTCTCCATGGCAGTCATGATCTTCTGACCCTTTTTCATAACTTTTCTGCATTACCTTTTTGGCAGGCTGAAGAATATGGCCTGTGTAGATGTTCCTTCTGTAAAGGATGTGAATTCAGGCAACCAAGGCTGCTCCCCTGCTCCATGGAGGGTGTTCACACAACTTCACCTTGTATTTAAGGATTCACCTTGCAAGGGCTGAATCATTCTCCAAATATTTTTGTTTTTTCCTAGAGGAAAGAGGGAGTCTTGATGACTGTTGTAATATAAGATCTAGTTTAGATGCCAGGCTGGTGTTTTCAAAGGAGACAGAGTTAGATCAAATTTTACTAAATTTATCAGGTGAAGATGTGAGTGTTTCTGTTTAGTGAGGTGGAGAAATTCATGCTATTAATGGTTGCTATTTGACAGTGGTTTCTTTTCATTATATGAAATGAGAAAACAGAGCCAGTTCATTATGAAGATAGTGAAAGTTATAATAAGACCAATATAGGCTGAGTCCTACAAGTGCATGTGGGGAATATAATGTATGAAAATGCAATATCAAAGAAAGATGAGCAGGGAATGGAGAGCAGAGAAACATGTAATGAGCCGGGTCAGACTGAAGTCTAAGATAATTGGTTAAGGATTACAGCACTTGGGAAATGCTATCCTACAGAAGAAGTAGAAAATGGATTGAAAGGAATGGGACCTAGTCAGTCTGCAACTACATTATAAGGACCAGAGTAATTTCCCTTCCCCCATTCTTCAGGTGGAGAAAGTGAGGCTCTGAGCAGAGCTAGCGTTGACTGTCTCACCTGGAACAGCTCACCCTGATCTGGAACCAGACCCAACCTGACTTCTTCTTTGCCCAGAAGCCTCTTCTAAATATTTTTCATATTAACTCCAGGGCTATAGAGAACTTAATAACCTGTCAGTGTGAAATTATTAACTCTCTTAATGGCAAAGGCATGGAGTGGGGTTTGTGGCCCAGTATAAGTTCTTGCTGTTTGTGCAGTGTTAAGTAAGTCAGTTGATCAATGGTGCTCTGATGATTTATTAACGTCATGCTGCCAATGAGAACTCATGCTGAAACCTAAGATGGATCATACTTAATTTTAAAATACTGACATGAATATCATATCTTTCAAGGACTTATAGAACTGATTGTATATTTATCGTGTATTAACACAGAAAGCAAAATACATCTGAATAATAAGGAATGTATCTCTTGCACCAGTTCAAAGTACTGACAACAGCACTAACAGCAAATTCTGTTTTATCATGTTTTCTTGCAATTCCAGAAAAATGGCTTAATATCCTAGTGTCATAAGCACTTCCTGTGTTGTGTACTAAGTACCTTTGTTTTTCAAAAAGAGGAAAAATCCCTAAATCTAATTTCACTTGGATATGAGTACATCACTTTCACATTTCAATGCAAATAATCCAAATGGCATGAAACCCTCAGTGAAAGAAAAATGAGTATTGTTAAAACAGCTGAAACAAAACACTACAAAATTTTTCTTTTTTCTATTTTTTCAAAATTTTCTATTTTTCATTTCTCATGAAAGATTCACAATGCCACACTACCCTAGTTAGTGTCATTATTTCTAAAATTTGATTCATGATTTATGCCTCATTTAGGGTGACACTATACCCACGTAGTACAGATTTATTTAGCAACTGTCTGCTACACCAAGAGAGGCTGCTGTTCTCCTGTGCCTTTATATATATATTTTTATATATATATATATATATATAAGCATCACTGCAGGGGAAACTGGTCCATAAACAATAACCAGGCACTAAGAATCATATGGGAGACCAAGCAGATGTTAAGAGGATTTGATTATTTGCACTGCCATCAACTTTGGTGTATTTTTAGAGTTCAGATCAGCACCTTCAAAATATACATGTATGTTAAAGAGAATTGTATGAGGATCCTGGAGACATAGTAAGAGTTAAAATATTTATTACTACACTTTGGACTTGGGCTTTCTTCTGAGATGTGTACTATTGATAAAGATTGCCAAGTATTATCTTCCCCATTCACTCTTTAAAAACCTGAACCACAAACATACTGAGCATCTTCTGAAGATACCAGAAAGATCTTTTTACACTGCAAAAAAAACGCTCAGCTGAGCTTTAAGGCTAAATCAACATTGGCAAATAGTGCAGACCAGTAGAAACAGATCTGCAGAGCAAAACAGTTGACAGTGAGGACAAGAAATCTGCATTACAAGCAATTTTTATCTATTTATTTATTTTTACTTTGGACTATCTCTTGTTTAACCCCACAGACTGAGTGCCTGTTTCTAGCAGGAGTGTGTCAGATGTAGTCCTAGAGCACATCTTCTGGTTTACTCTTATCCAAAATTAATTCCAGTTCATGTACTCAAGGCAGTTCCTCAACATGAACGAAAACGTAAACAGTGGAGACAGTCACAAGATTTGCTTTGGAAGTGCACTCCTGATCCAAGCTAAAATGTAAAGGCAGACTCAGCCTTCATAATGTCAGCTGGACAGAGCCTGATTCAAAGCCCTGTGGAGCCAGCAGTGAGGTGAGGAGATGGGGCATTTCCAGAAGCTCCAGTAGAACCAGGTTTTGGGCCACCAGGGGCCATTGTTTCATTGCCAGGTCCCCTTGGCTATTTCTGCACAGATACGCTCTGCAGCTCTTGGGAATGTATTCAGTCTGAAAACATGCAAAATTTGCTTCATACCACACATCATATTATGCGTTAAAACTATCCACATGACAGGCAGTCTTCCAGAGTTAACAATAATCTTCAGGTGATGCCAACAATTTGTGCTTGCTGGATGCATACAGTGCTCTGCTGAGCCCAGCCACACAACACAGTCTGCTGAGCAACAAGAAAAAGTGTCTCCAGCTCTGCTATGCTTTGTCAGCTTTCCTAACAGCTTCAAGAAATTAGTTCTGGGGACTTTGCTAATACATTTACATGAAAAGACAATGTACTCTCCAGCTCCCTGATACACAGATTAGATTATATTCACATATCATATTCTGTGAGACTGCATGCATGTCTCAGACATCAGAAAGTTTTCCATGCTTCCAGGATGCAGAAGTCTATGAAGGCAGCAACATTTAGACTTCCCAAGTCAGCTTCAGTGGATTTTCATGCTTGTGTAATGAAAATAAACATTGAGCTATTTTGTCATCAGAACCTGCTCTATCTGTGATGCAAACAGGATAAATTTTCCACTGTTCATTTTGCTTTGAATAAATAGACAAGGAGAACAGGATTTTAAAGGCAGAGAAAGACAGAGGTCAAAACATACCAGAGAAGCTCTAGAAAAATTTCTGGAAGAATCTGGGTTTTATAGAAAAGTTTAGAGGCAGTAGATTGTTTACACTGTTGTGGCTTTAGGGATTGTCTGTCATGTGAACACAGCATGCCCCTGCTGAGGATTTTGGACCCAGCTAATTTTTAAGTCTAATGTAGACCAGGAGAACTCTGGCCCTGAGCACTGTCCCAATATCCCAGGCTTCCCAAGGTCTGGAAATTTTTTTTGAGTAAACTCTAGAGGTCTGCATGTGGATGCAAGGCTTTTTACATGGAGATCCATTCCAAAGCAGGTTATGGTACCTCTTTACTATGTAGACATAGCTGTTCAGGCTTTTTAAAAGAATCAAAGAATAACAGAAGTATCATTTAAACGTTGAAGAGGATTTAGTACCAAATCTTTAGCCCCTTATGCAACCAATTGCTACCTTGTACCTCATAAAATATAGTAGAGCAGTTCAAGTTGATCTGCAGGCACTATAACTTGTACTTCAAATCTACCTAAATAGAAAAAGTAATAAATTACGGTTAGTGATCCTAGCTTTTTAACTGGAATTCCAAGTCCATTTGCCTTTCTAATGCATTTTGAAAAAGATAAATGCTCAACACTTAAGCTGCACATAAGCTTCTTGCTCCTTTATATTATTTCCTATAAATAAAAATATAAATGCTTGTGGTCATGCAATTTGATCTTTGAATACATGGTACTATAAATCTAGTCATGATCCATTTCCCTTGAAAATAAATATGACCTTTTCTTTTAAGATGCAGGACAAAAAGGTTCTTTCTTAAAGACATAAACACCTAATAGAGTAGCCTCTTAGCCCAAAAAGTAAAGATGTTGCTCCTGGGCACGGGTACTCACTGGATACGTGCTCTCCATGCTGAGCCGAAAGCAAGCTCTTAGACAGGAATTTTTTTGGGACACAACTGTGCTATCATCTGCCCAAAGCACCACGCCAGCATCAGCTAGTGCCTTGTATTTATTTCAGGCAAATTTGCCCTCTGTACATCTTTCTTCATATTTTCTTGCCACTCCTATTCTTCTTCCTGCATTGTTCTTGTCTTCTGCATTTACCTTTTCTATCACACTAACATCAAATCTCAATTTCTTATCTGCCAATGTCTCTGCTATCTTGCAAAGCACCTCCCTTTAAGTTCACTCTCTTACTCTCTTCACAGTGGCAGTTTTCTCACTCAGGGTGCCCCTTTATCTCCAAGGCTGTCATCTTCTGTAGTAAACCCCAAGGGAAACTACAAATTTCCTAGATATGCCATAGGAAAGGTCTCTGGTCNTTTTTTTTTTTTTTTTTATCTACCACAGTATATGGCTGTGACAGTATTAGTATATATATTATGGAGTTACCACATCACAGGAAATTCCTTAAGGTGTAACCAGCACCTACCTATTTTTTTTCCTCCATAACATCAAAATTACATAAGCTCTTTGAGTTTAGACGTTGCCACTTGCCTGCTGCTGTAGACGTGATCTTCTGAGTGTTTCATACATTAAACATATTAACACCAGTTGCTGCCTGAGTGCTCTTACACAGAGATATTTACTTTCCATTCACAGAGGTGTCTAGGTAAAAGTAAGTAAAAGAAAAATTAAGAATGAAAAAGATAAGAAAAAATTTTTATGAATGGGATCAAATAGATATTATATAAAAGAAAGTCTGTATTCTGTGTCAATTACTTACTCTATTTTGAACTTATGTCCTCTGCTTCACAATTGAAACTGCTCTTTCCCTTTAACTGAAGTTGCCAAAATATAGTCTTCATCAACATTGATTCAACACATCATCATCTAAAACAAGACGATAAAGCTGGTATTTATATCTATCAGGGGACTGATTACAAATGATGGCAACGACCATCTCAAAAGGTATAATTCTCTGCCACAGTGTATATCAGTATTTTTCTTAATTATTTCTGACATTTTACCTATTACTCCAAGGACTTTCTCAGAGGGCGGAAATAAAGGGGAAAAATGGGTTTTGTGCCACAGATGAAGAAATACATCTTCTGTAAGTAATTCCCAGAAGAAATCTTGGAAATCTTATGGGGTCAGGAGAGAGGCAAGAAAGTAGCATTTGTCACCCTTACTGAATTGGTCATCTAAACTTACAGTAGCACTGAAGCTGAGTGACTTATCTGCCACCCCTTAGGGAGGAAGAAAAGTGAGGATAAAGAAGTATAGGGGAAAAAGAAGAGCATTGTGAAAGTAAGTATCATCTAGAAAGCTGCCTAAAGATTTTGATCTTCCAGCTACTTATCTCCCATTTCCCCACAGCTGATGTCCATTCACTTCTGTTATTAGAAATCACACATAGCAAAAATGAAGAACCATACAGCTGAGGTTATGGCAAGAATAAAAGTTCATCAAGTTTAGGACCAGCAAATAATGTCTCAGCATGTCTGGGAGAAAAATTTTTCAGGTCGAGCTGTACAGATGCAATAAGAGTGGCCAATGGTTACCATTGCAGAGAATACTAAGGCAGGATGAGTGACAGGCAGCCCACAAAAACCAAAAGATGCCTTGAAAAAAACACGTGAAAAAGCTTGTTACAAGTCATCTCTTTTGACACGAGTTTGATGCAGAATGGACAACTGGGTTGTGAAGAGCAACTTGTCATACAGCCCTAGAGAAATTTCAAGCACAGTTCACTGCTCAGCTTAATGACACCATTATTAAACTCAAGATAAGTAAAACAGGCTATAGCAGATGTGAACTACCTGTTACCTTAAAAACCTGCAAACACTGCAGCTGCCCCAGAGCAATACACAAAGGACTCATCATCTAGTTTCCAGACTTGGAGATAGTTTCTGTACAGTCTTCTCTCACGCTCTGAATCCTCCAGCACGCCATGCTGATGACCCACCAGCATGAGCACGGCAAGCAAAACATGAGCTTCACATAGCTGCTGGACCTATTTTATCTTGCATTACATAGATACAAGCTAAAAGCACTCCATGGAAGCTCATATGTATATAAATGCATTGCTAGATATAACAGCGTTTCTAACATGGGTTACTTAGGACATACCAGGAGCATGTGAATTATACTGTATTTAACAGAATGAAACAAGTATCTTTCAGATATTCACTAGTCAGGTGGTTTGTTCTTAATCTACACTCAATCAGAAAGCAAAATGCCTTTTTTCCTCTACTTCTAGTGTTGGCTACATGGTGGCCTGCCTTTAAGAAGGAATTTACTGCATACCTCTGAGAGATAGAAGAGGAAGGGTGAGTGATTTTCATGCTCTGGCACTCATTGTAGGCTGTTTAATTTGTCAGGACTACTAGGCCATGGTTTTGTGCTTTGACAGGTTTTTGTTATTCCTGCTAATCCCATTTCTGTTGTGTAATGTGCGTGGCAGCATCTGGTGACAACAGAATAGAACACCTAATTGTGAATGAATACAGAGCGCCCTGTTCTGCCACATTGCCTGTTGCACTATTTTTGCATTTTTATGGCTGAGGGTGGGCTTCGAGGAGCTGCAAAGCAGACAGCCCATCGTTGTAATCAAATTTGCCATTTGCATGTGTGTGTTCTCAGCAGCCTTTGTATTTCTATGGCCCCCAGGATTCCCTGATTTTGGCTTTCTGGCTCCCTCTTCTGAGTGGAGAGGATGATCTTACGTATGTATTAAACAACCTCCCTTTAACTATTAAGTCACAATGTGAAACTGATGGTTTTAAGTGCATTTGGGTGTCATTAAACAGAGCAGAATGTGAGGAGGGCCAATGCAGTACGTGCACAACTGCTGCTGCCCTCGCCCATCTCATGGCTTCATTCACTTGCTGGACATAAGAACCACCAGCTGCCTGGAGATCTCTTCTCCATCCAAGTATCTTTTTTCTGCTCCACACCATTATGATTTGTCAGTGGCTTACTGACTCCAGATCCTATTCCACTTTGCCACGTGATGTATACTAGGCATAGTGAGCAAACCTGGGAGCTATGGGCTATGCTCAGCATTGCTCGTATAGACAAGCTTGGCACCTTGTATGAAAATGGCACAGTAACCATAAACGCTCCCAGCATGCAAGACTAGGATATCTGTTTTTAAATAGTGGCCGTGTGGATTTGGGGCAAGGAGTTCAGTTCAATGTCTTTAAAAGTTCCTGAGTAGATTACTGATTTAATCCAAAGTTTATATAAATACTCTCCTAGTAGGGTACTGATCAGATGGCTTCATCTGTGTATAACCTAAACTGGTTCCAGCTAACGTCGGTATTGCAACTTAATGCCCTCACAATGAGAAGTGTTGAAAAACACCCTTTTGCAAGAAGCTTGTTTCAGTTGACAGTTGGTGTAACATAGCTACCCAAAATACCGATAAATCAGAGCAGTATTATATTTGACAAAATGGACCAAGGCTATTATTTTATAGAGCACAGATATTTTGAATGGACTGATAAGCCTGTCTGACAAGAGGACTTCACATATTTTCAGCTTAGATTCTTGTCAGTCACAAGCACTAGTATTGCAAAACAAGACTAACAAAACTCACTGCCCTCATTAATCTTTCAGAAACTTTCAAAAGATTAATTAAAACAAAGCTCTAAAAACCCAGATCTGAAGTATTTGAAAGACAACATCAAAAAGAAAACCTTTAAGGAGGGTATCCAGAATTTTCAATTAAAATGCAAGCTTCAATTTTCTCCAGGTAACACTTGCTACAATTTTTCTCCCAGTAAACAACACAGCTCTTCTGTGTTTACCACAATAGTATAGAATCAAAACATGAAACCTGTTGGATGTGCCATCCAAAAAAGATCTAAAGGTGGTATAAAATTTAGCAGATTACTCATACATTTTTCTAACTCCTCTGTATTACAGGATGTTGAATTTACTAAGTTTAGAAAAGGTGGTCAAATAATACAGTAAATATGAAAGCAGTTTTAGGACTGAAGCTTGAAACAGCATACAATCCACATATGAAACTAAGAACTTGTCTTGTGCTTTCTCTTATCTGCTGCAGTTCAATTCTAAACTGAGTTCTAAGGAAAAATAAGATAGTGTGAAAGCAAAAATATTTATGTATGCTATGCATACAAAATAGACAACCAAGGGAGAAATGTTCCTCCTTATCAAAGACTTGTATTAGATGTATCCTTCTTCTAAGCATCTGTGGACAAGTTCCCCAGAAAAGATGCCTTTCATCAACTATGGGAGCTGTTATTCGTTATCATCATCTGTTTATAATCAATGAGAACAGTTGGATGCTCAGCACTCTTGAAAATTGAACCAATTATTTAGGTCAGTAGTTTTTAACCTTTTTCTATTTGTGGACTCTTAAGCATTTTCCAGTGGATGTGAGGTGCTGCTAGAAATTTTGCTCATGTAGATAGCTGTCACTTTCTTTGGCACTTAGAACAAACTGTCTAGAATTTATCCCTTCCCTTTCATCCCCCTATGAAAATACCCTCAAAACTCCAAGCTGAAAAAACCCCAAACCACATTAGTCAAATATATACATTTTTAGCTAACTTAAAAAAAAAAGGCTACCTGAATCCAAGTGTTTTTAAGCACCCTGATAAACTGTGCAAGTAAAGCTTTCATAGTTTGAGTCTAAAAGTCTACGTTATTTTGATTACAACCTGGGAAAGGCCCAGTTCTGTAGACATTACTCTTCACTGGCACAAGGAGTTGCTGCTCTGCCTTAGTCCTACTGATTTCTCCCTGTTCCTGGCTGCCATGCACTGGCCTCCCTCATGTGTCAGCACAAGTTTCTTTTCTGATCAGTGAGCTGTGCTGTGGGACCGAGAGTGATTGGGTAGGGACAAGCATCTTTAACTCAAAATTGCTGCTAAAAAGTACTTGGGTGACAGTGTACCTCAATAGCATTTTTCATGCTACAATCCTCAAGAAAAATTTGAACATAGTTTTGAACAGAGAGGACGGACACAGAGCAGAGACAAGCAAGGGATAGCATGAACACCCTAATTCAGTCATAATAGCATGAATTAAAATGTCCCAGTTCCATCCAGTATTTCACTTTACGCTCCCAAGCATGCATTAGAACCAATGGAGGATGGACTGGGGCTGCCTTGGGAAGGAGTTCTGGCTGAGATCTGACACCAGCTAGCTTCTGGAGTCCCACCTGAAGGTACCTTCCACCATCGCTCGTGACCAGTAGCCACAGAAAGTGCCTCTGGCACACGCACCACTTGTAGGGATTGTTCTGCTCACATAAAGCACTGTGTCAAAGAAGAGTCGCTACAGCAAATACAACCACTTACGATTACACGCTGAGCAGAGATTTGTTTGTAAGACCTTAAAATATTTCTGATGTCATTTTACTGTTTATTATAATTATTATAGTTACTGGGATATCCAGCAATTACATATATTTGACTGTATCTCCATTAGACTACTGTGCTGTGTATATATTTGTACAGCCAGTGTACCAAACATAGAAGGAATCGCATTTAACAGAGCAGGCTCTTAAGTTTCCAAAGCAGCTCAACTTCTGGCCTCAACTTAGGCAACCAAGCAGCATACCTAGGTCAGCCCTGTGGAGGCTTTGGTAATCACTAATGCAAACCCTCCAGGAAATGCTCTGAACCAACAAACTCATTTCACAGGTTGGAAGCCACCAAACAACTGACAAAATACTTTTAACAAAGTAACTGTTGAAGAGTTGCCTAAAATAAAAAGAAGGGTGGGGAAGGAAGACCCTCCTGGTTTTAATGGAAAAAACCTTTAGGCCTGACTACTGTATTTAAATTAAATCTATTTGCTTTTTATACAGTTCGAATAGATGCTTTTTAATTATTGCTAATTGTTTAAGATACTGTTGCATGCCCCTGAAGATTTAAACTGAATAAATTTAATTCCTTTAAAATCTCCTTCAGCTACAGGCAATACAGTAAGAAGCCCCATAGGTATGGCAGTAAAAATAACCATAAAGGCATAAGCATTTAAATGAGGAGAGCATGGAATACTTCCCACTAGACCAGAAAAGAAAAGAAAAGAAAAAAGAAAAGAAAAGAAAAAAGAAAAGAAAAGAAAAGAAAAGAAAAGAAAAGAAAAGAAAAGAAAAGAAAAGAAAAAAGAAAAGAGAAAAAGCTATGTGTTTTGGAGACACAAGAACCAAACCATGAAACACACAGTTGAAACATTTAGGATGACTATGAAAAAGGTCTATGTTCACTTGTTAAGGAATGCGCTAAGGCAGACTAAAGCATATGAATGGCCCTTTCACAGGTCACAGATTCTATTCAGTTCTTGGACATTGTTATTATCCGACAGAAATAGATGGGCCTAATTAATATTCTGAACATACCTGAGAGAACATTCTTAAGGAAATCATCCTCTGGTGGTTTAGGTTTGTTGTGTTTTGGGGGTTTTGTTTTTTGTTGGGGTTTCTTGGGTGCTATGTGCTTTTTGGTTTTGCTTTTAACAAACAGCAGATGTTACAAATAGTGTCTGGTTAATAAACTATAAACATAATTTTGGTGTTAAAAGTTTAATAAAGAGTCTACTTCTGAATATATTTGTTTATGCAAAGACTTGGATTTTTTTTTTTTATTTTAGTAAACAGTTTTGCATGTAGATTAAAGCTGAACTGCACAGTCATTTTGCAAGCAATTATATTCTTGGCACTTTTCTGAACATAATATAACAATTACCACAGCAACTGCATTTTTATCAGAGCACTCCAAGCATGCAGCAGGTTAATATCAGTGTTCAGCAACTTCAGATAATATTTCTAAGATGCTAATGTTTAGCCAATTTCAAATGAGCAAACAGCTTCTGATATGAACTGAGTTCTGGTCTTTTAAGATAATGTGGTTATACAGGCCCTGATCTTATATGTAGTGGGACTACTGTCCCCCTTCCAAAATCCTGTTAAACTTGATGGGAGTCTGTGCAAGCAAATCCAAATGCAGAGCCAGCTTCATGGCAAGAAAGATGAACTCTGATTACAAAGTTAACTTTCCAAGGACCGTAACGTGCTGCACAACTGGGTTAGGACCTCGGCTCTGCCGCTGCCTGATGAGCCTTCCCCTTGTACAGCTTGGCCATTTACATCATAACCTTTGGAAAGCACAAGCTATTCGCTAAGTGTCTGTGTGATATTAACCACCGACCTAAAATGATGTTGTTATTAACCTAATCTACACTGGATTTTAAAGCTGTGCAGTTTGGTTTCAGTTATTTGACTCCTGCTGAGCAATCTCAAAAAGAATAACCTCATTTTTTGAGGCTTGGTTCCCCTCACTGCTGACCCTTGCAGGAGTTTTGCTCTTGACTTCACAGAGAGCAGAAGCAGGCCCAGAAAATGGATAATCACCCAAAGTCATCTGAGCCGCATCACTGCATTTTGAATTCAGGACACCGCTTCAATACAGCAACTTGTTCTCATCTTAAATGTCTGGATGGCATACAAATATAGATAAAAGTAAATGACTAATTATCACATCTATTCCCAAGGCATGCATGGAGGGGGGCAGTAAAGAGGAGGGGAAGTTTGTGGGTTACTCCCACACATAAATCCTCTATGTGTCAATGGGTGAATAGACACTACTTTAATCTATTGTGCAAAGCTGTTTTATAACAACAATAAGCTGAAACAGGGAAGAAACTATATTAGAAAGGAAAATATCAAAATACATCACTACTAAAATGCTTGCAGGTAATCAGGTAACTCAGTCCCATAGTACACCCAGAAACAGGAGTCAAGTGTTTTGTACTCAAACCTTAATATGGCATATGTGGGAAAAAAAAAAAAATCCCATTGAAATAAATAGACCTATTCATTTCAGAGACAGTGAAAAAGAGACAAACTTTCTTTGTCTTGCCACTTTAGAGTCCCCTGATAGCATTTTCCTTTTTTATTGTCTTTTAGATATAGATGCCCCTCTGCTTAAGTATCACCAAAGCTACTGGTAACAAATACCTAAGTATATAACAGATGCATAAGTGCATCTTGGGATAAATACATTATGGACAATTAACTGTCATCATACCCCTCAATTACATTTTCACCCGCTCCTGTAGTGTACACCTGTGGCTTGTTAGTAATGCAATAACTGTTGTAAAGCAACTCTAAGGTTCAAAGGTAGCTCTGCAAAAATCTGTTTTCCTCTTTTCTTAAATGTGCATTACCTAAATGTGAAAACAGAGAAACAAACACAAGAAAAAAGAACACTGCCTTTTCTTTTACTGGCTGACACTGTTGATCAAGTGAAAATTTTTAATTTACCTGTTACATCACACAGGAGAGACCATCTGCATGAAATATTGGGCCTGATTCTGGTTTCACTAATGTAGAAATTAACCCAGAGAGAAGCAGCAACCAAAACTCGCTTTATCACACTTTATTTGAAATGCCAACAACATTATTTTAAATGCCACATTTCTCATCTGTGTGTGATTAATATAATATTCACAAACAATATTTGAGAAAATTTTGTAATGCACATCATTTTTAGTCAAAAATAAAAGAACTTGTTAGAAGGATGACTAAAACTGACACATATCTAGGCTACAGTATAATTAAGTCTGCAGCTTTGCAAAATAGATATCTGTATAAGTTAAAGTAGTTATTGGATATCCTTACTATAATCACACTTAAATCCATAATAGTTCCTGGAAGGATTATTTGTTATTAAATATGTGAGTGGCATAATTCAGTAAGCTCTGTATATGACATTGATGGAGTGCCTGTAAAGAAAAATATTAAACAAAAATACACTGTACAAATGGTCTTATAATTGTAGCTAGAGGCAAATCCAGCACAGAAATACCCCTCTCGGTTGATATCCCAATGGCATTAACACATTTGCGTTACTGCTATGTTTGTTTATGTATTACTCTTATATTGTCAACATTAAGATTTTTTAATTCTTATCCTGCATTTTTCCAAACTTAGTTACTACCTCTCTCTGTTAATACCTCTGGACTAGTGCACTACTTGTTCAGGGAGGGAAACGGTCAGAGCCTTTCCTGAGCTTCAGGATGAACAATGGGGTCATCTTTGCAAAGGTGACATTGGCTGCTCCACTGACTTTCACGCATTGCATTACCAACATACAAGGAAACCTCCCAAAATCTCACATGCTGGAGTCCAGATGACCCCCTCCACCACGAGGCTGGCTGAAGCACCCCGGCTGTGTCAGGCTGGGACACCTGTCCGCACTGGCTCCACCTCACACCCACTGCTGCCATCCTGTCTGGATGGTACACCCAGCAGGTCCTGTACCCAGCCATGGTCCACTGAGCAAAGCTACTCTCCCAGAGTTACCTCATTGACCACGAGAAAGAAATACCATAATTCTTTCTGGTTCAAGACTTTCTGCGTAGACAGGACATAACTGGTCATACCTCTGGTACTGATCCAAGACAACCCAGGCTGCTAGGAGTTACCAGCTACATTATCATTGCTTTCCATCTGACCTCTGCACTGATGGGTTGAATCAGATGAGTAAAGCTAATCTCACTCCTAGAGTGGGATTTCTTGTTGGCTCAGGGACAGTGAGATGTTTACCTACTCACCAATAAATTTCAGAAGAGGTTCTTAATAATTTTTTTTCCCTTTTTCCTTTTGCCAAAAGAAAGCCTTCTTTTCAAGTCTTCACATAGCTTTTCTCGGATCATTTATATATGTAAAAGTCAATAACTTGAGCTGTATAATGAGCAGTGGTGCCAGCTGACACTTCTACTGTTTTTGACAGCTTTCTTTAATTGCGTTGTTTGTTCTTTGCTTGTCTTCAATGCTCTGTGAAGCCAAGTCAAAGGACAGGACACTGAGGTATTCACAGATAACATTCAAGAGCTGCATTTTGTTCTATGTCCCAAGTGACTTACCTGAGAGACACTGGAAGAGAGAGAGAGGCTGGAAGCTGGCCTGCACAATTAATGAAAAATATTACAGGTGTCTATTTATAGGTGAGAATCAAATATGCATGGCTTGACCAACAATGACTCAGGGATTGTCAAATGGCAACGTTTCAACGTGTTCAAGCAGTCCTGTGAAGAACTGGGTTAGCTGACTAAAAGATAACAGCAACTGGCCAGTCAGCATAAGCTGTGATGAGTTATATCATCTTATTTTACTAAATCCATGGTCTCCAAAGAGTTTAATCACAGCTGGATGACACAAAGCCAAATACAAATTGCCTTGCTTAGCAATGACTGTCAGCTAACTTGCCTTTTTGCAACCACATATGAACAAAATATCATAAAAGCAGACCCTAAGTGGGCAGAAGAAAGAGCAAAAGACCTAAACACAAATATTTGAGAACTGTTAGCGCTAGCTATGGGGAAAACACTGAGCAGAAACAGGAAAGGAAATAATTAAATTCAGGAAAATCTTTCTGATACTTGCTGTATGCAAATCCTCTCACCTTTGGATGCTTCACTGAATATGTAAAAAACCTGCAGAGGACCAAAGAGCAGAAAAATGTGTTACAAGGAATAATCCTGCATGATCCAGCAACTGGAATGGATGACCTAATAGGACACTCTCATTTCTAGCAATTTTTTTTTTCTTGGAAGTGTCTTACTACTTTTGCTAAAAAGCTGGCTCTGTTTAAAAAAAAAAAAAAAAAAAAAAAAAAAGTCTGTCTTTCCTGCTCAGCTCTTTTTTTATTATCAGAAAATTTATCAAAAAGCATCTAAAAAAACCCAACTTTGCCTTCAGATATTGAACTCAGTGTCCAAATTGTAATGCTTTAGGATTCTACCTTCTTTAATGATGATAGGAAACACCCTAATGTCTATTGTCTAAGCACTTCTTATTGACTATGCAGAGCAAAATTAGTATCAGTAGCATTTACATTGTTCTATAAATGGCCTGAGCAAAATCTCATAACAAATCTGTGGTATAGTCGGAACTCATCTGTTGTTTGCACTTCCTACTTTGCAGATGAGACAGTCTCAAAAGACAGGGTAGGCTGAAGACTGGTTGGACAACTCTATAAGTGAAGTCTCAAGACTCTTGTCATTCTAGCTGTCTAAATTACTTAAACAGGACTCAGAGGGATTTAAAGGGGAGAAACGACATGACAAACAATTATATTCTAACACACTATTTATAACAATGCCCTTTCAGATTATTGTTCCACTCAGACTGACACATTACTGTAATCCCAGGGATGAATCGAGGGACTTAGAGTTAGATCGTGCACAGCTTGTAGGCATAAAAAAAAATACGAATAAAGAACTGACATTCAGGAAATATAGAGCAACTCAAGGATAAATTCTGCTGGGATGAGCTTAATTTGTCAATGTCAATAACAACGGTGAACACATCGCAAGAATACATGCATATTAATTGAAAATAACTCAGATTAAATCACTGCAGTTTGACATTTTGAGATAGGCACTTTATCTTTTCAAGAAAGAGAGCACTATAAAATCTTTAATCTGAAAACACATCTTAATTGCATGTTATCACCTCCTAATTGCTTCTATATTATATTAAACATTTTGCTAATTACTAGCCTGATCATGGTGTAAATAGCTTGAGGCTAGAGCTCATAACCAGCTGAAGACAACTGGGCACAATGAGGGCCACAAAGAAGTTTATCACTTCGGTGTATTATCGCGGACTTCCATCATTATCAGTGTCTATCACTCTTTATCTCTGCTTCCCTTGTGAGATAAAGAAGAGAGGCAATAACGTAGATCAGAGGTTGCGTTGCATTTCAGTTAATCCATCTATTTCTAGCTCTAGATTTCTAATATTCCCTGGGGACAAAAGTTGTCTGCCTACTGCTGTCACTAATCTACTGCTTGAAGACTGAGGCTAGAATGCTATTTGCTCTACCACAAGGTTGGGTAATGGAGGTGCTACTGGACAGCTGGAAGTACACGCTGCATCTGAAACCAAAGGACCTATATGAAATGCGTTGCTGTGAGCAATCTACCCACTTAGCTTCAGACCCCGAGTAATACACAGCCAATAGGTACAGAGAGTCTGAGGCAGCAGCTTGTGAATTAATCAGGAAAGAAAATTATTTATGGATAGGCAATAAAAATGCTCATACAAAACTGCCAGGTGACCCAGCAACACAGGCAGTCATTCGGGCAGCAACTAATAATTTAGGTACAGTAATCGTTTTGACAATTCCTGTTACCTGAAATGAACTGACCAAAACAGTATTTTTAGGGTTTTTTGAAAGAAAAACAACTTTATCCAACATCACATTCAGGAATTAAGTAACTCTGTGGATTCCAAACTGCAATGTAAAACACAGCTTTATAAAACATGACTTGCATTTCCCAAAGAAACAAACCTTAAGTAGGAGTAAATCGGGACAGAGGTAAAACAGCTTTTCTCACCATCCCCTCAGCAGAACATAAGTTTAGGCAGTGCAAAGAGGAGGTGGTGATATGTGGTCTATGAATTTTGCTCTCTGTGTTTAAAATTAGACTCTGACTACAGCGACTTTGTCAGGGCTTGCTGTAAGATGCCAGAGGCCCAAGTTTGTCTCTGTTAATAAAAGCTTACTTTTTCAACCGTCTTTGCACTGTGGCAGCAGCAAAGGATCTGTGCCTGGAGCTTCACTTGCTAGATGGAAAAACTTCACAACTTTTACTGAGTAGAAAGTTTGCAAGTCAGGCAGAAAGAAAGCAGACTGCAAATGAGGGAATATGAAATGTGGATGAATTTAGGCCTGAGTCATGAGATGCATAAGCAACGCATTCTCAGCTACAAACTGTTTTTCTATCGGAAGACCATGTTTGATGAAATTGCACAGAATTAATTAATCAGAAAGTAACACTCAAATCTGAAGAAACCTTCTATCCTCCCCACAGAGACTGACTCCTCAGTGACGGCATAAATGACCCTTTCTCCAGCAAGACAAGAGGTACTGTCCCTGCTTTGCCCTTCCCCTTCCAGGTTCCCCCTCTCCCACCTCCTGGACTCAGCGATGGGTCATTTTTTCCCCACTCCAAGGGCTATATCACTCTCTCTTTACCTAAATTTCTGTTTTCCAGGAGCATCATAAAATAAGTTAGAGAAGCGCAGTGAAATAAGAAGTGCTAACCCTGGCCCTTTGCGCTCGCCGTGTCCCAGTCGTGCTTGCTACTGCATGCCCTGCTCACCTCCCATGATCCATCTCTCTCTTCCCCCATGGCTGCTGCGACTCTCTGGGCCATCCCGTCTCTGTACCACCCTCCCAGTGGCAGCACGATCGCTTCAGTGACACGAGCTTCAGCATGACATTGGTGGGAATCCAGGGCTGTGAAAGACATTGTGTCAAAGCTTCAGAAACTGGGTTCCCTGTCAAAATTTCTCTGTTGCGAGCATGCAGAGGAATGAAACGTGGCACAGCTAATCTGAAGGAAGAAATGATGCACAGCTGTTTTATTGCCTAGTACAGGTAAGACATTTTTAGAGAATGTATTCTGTCTTTTAATGAGCCCACAGCAGAAGGCCCTGGATTTATCTCAGCTGCCAGAATGCTTTCCCTCTTCCAGGTTCTTCTTATTTTTCTCTATTTCCTTCTCTCTTTGTTTCTAGGCTGTGTCTGTTTAAAGCGTCTCAGCCCCTTTCTTCAGCTCTAAGCAGTCTTTATAGGTGCCTGTGTTCTCCCCAAGAATTCCTTAATTTGCCATCTCTGCTTCCTCTTATGGCTATGGGAAAGCCATGCTGTGTTCTCACCTTCCTTTGTATCCAAAGCAAGGAGAAGAAGACATTTCCCAGTGGAATAAATATTCTGCCGTGACAGGTTGGTGCAAGGATGGGCCCCCTATGCAGTGGTAAGTGATTCCAAGAATACCTTGTATTTAAACACAAGGGTGCACACAGCTTAAACGAAAGCCTGTACCACGCAACACACAACTCTTTCAAGGCCTCATTCTGCAGTTGGTATTTTAAGCCCGAGCTACAGATGAGTTTTATAATATTTGCTTGTTTGTGTTTTCGCCTCTGTATTCACATATATTATCTCCACAGCCAGTAATTCTTGATATAAATGATGCTAAGCAGTAAAGTATGGTCCATTAACTTGATTTTTAAAAGTATCTAAAATTTACGCAGTGATTTAAATAATAATATAAATTATATTAAGTATGTGCAGCAGCAGAGGGTACGGCCTCCTAAACAGAATGAATTTCTCCTTGGAGAGCACTGATTAGTTCATTTTTCCTAATGAATCTTTCGTTATAGTCAGAAGTTCCTTTTTTTCCTCCTCACTGTCTCACTTATGAAGCATGCATATGTATATATGTATGTTCCATTTATATATTTGATAGCTAGAGTAAGTAATATCTTACTTCACCTCCAGAAAGGGCACAGCACTTCTCAAGGCGGCAGCTGCATTTCTTAGGTGGGGGAAACTGAGGCCAAGACAGCCCATCTGTGGGTCCTCGACCTGCTCAATCTATGGGCCAGCCACTTCCAAGTGTGTAATCCGTTGCTAAAATAAAGTCTGCAGAAAAGTGGATGAAATTGCTGCTTCTCTCTGTGAAATTTATTGTTGAGGCCAATTAGAAGGTGTTACCCGTTAAGAGCGATGTAGCTATTATTGCCTCTGCTCTGTCAAAAAAGTGCAGCAGATGGCTTTGCACTGCCTTCTCCAGCATCTAGTGATGCCCCTCTGCTTCGGCTCTCCCCTCACTCCATGTATTCACACTGTTTTTCCCCAGGGCAGGGTGAAGGAGAGATAAGTCCCCCCATTCCCTCACACGTGCTTTATGTGCTCCTAGAAGACAGGCTGCCATCTGGCCTAATGAGCTTTGAAACAAACTGCCTTTAAGGTAACTTTCCTTTACCTGCAGTGACGCTCCTTTGGCGGTTGTTTACCAGCACCCTGGTCATTTAGGCTGTAGTTTAAGATGCATCATGGTTGTTGGTTTTTTCCCCTAGAAATATCAGTGTAGGTAGTACTTTCCAATAAGTGGACATTAATTCATGCTAAATTACAGTGGGATTCCCAAGAAATTACATATTACATCCACATGAATACTGAAAGAAATCATTATGATTAATGGTATAATTTATATGTGCATGTTGATGAAAGAATCATAATCTAGAGTAAATTAGTAGAGATTTATGTACTAATAATTTTGTTGTGCTCTAAGGTCCACAGGAAAACCAACTAAGTGATGGTGTATTGACAGCCAGTTCATATTAGCATATCTTAAAGGGATAGGATAACAGTATCAAATAAACAATTTCTAATGTGTATTAACTCTATTTCACCTTTTTTTTTTCTCCAGAATCCATATTTATGGCATTGCTAGGAATAAGGTTTCATCCCTTTCATCTTTACATATATGCCAAAGAGTCAACGTGGATGAGATGAATGAAAATATTTAAACGTAAAATAACTGACTTTTAAGAGAGGAAAGTAAATAAGCTGACCTGCTCCATCCATGTGCTTCGGAGTGTGTGAAGGCCCTGTGGCTGCATGCAGGGAAGAGGAATTTCATGCCTTTCAAGACAGCTGGTACAGCTCTCCCCAAAGGCCACAGTGCCCCAGGTCAGTGCCCGGGACAGCCACGACAACACCCTGTGCACACCATGGCCACCCGCAGCCCTGCGGGCTGCCGCACCACATCCCTAAACGCTATCGTAAACCCACAGCACAATCCGTACCATCTTAAATGCAGTCTTTATTGCTTACTGCAGGTAATGCAGCCGTGGCATTCGGGGAGCACAGAAGCCATGAACTGAATTTGTGTTTGATTTTCCATATAGGAAAACACCAGCAGAAGCACCTTTCTTATTGGCAGTATTTTTTGAAGTGCTTATTGCTTAAGCTGAAGCACAGCTGAAGCTGAGGGCAGTGCGGGCCTTTTCAAAACTCAGTCGCTGTTGCAGACACAATGTACCAGTGTCACACAGTCACCTTGTGGGGTTTGAAACATCGGCTGATGGTAAACACGCAAAGTAAAGTGCATTAGTTAATATTCTAAAGAGATGGTTGTGAATTGTTTTACATTAATCACTAAAGCAAATGTTTATAAAATGCATCTCTGTGTATAATCACTAACTGATGTTACCTCTGAAATTCTTATGGGGAATAGGAAGTGGAATGTAGTTTAAATTGTCTATTCCAATTTATTTAAAAAAAAAAAAAAGGATAAATCACTGACCTAGTAAAAATTGCAATGATTTTTTCCTAGGGTGCTCTTAGTACACCATCCTTTTCAAATATTTTTGGAGAAATGGTATAATCTACTCAAAATAGTCGTACGTTTTTATAATAAGCTACTTTATCAGTCTATAGCAACTCAGATAGGACTCCTCCCCAAGGAGTTTAGAGCCTAAACTCTTTGCAATTTCCATGAAGAAAACATCCCGAGCTATGTGTCCGAGACTGTAGTGACGTGAGCCAATAGCAGCACTACTACTGTACATTAGCAGTTTAAACAACATCCAGAATGTTTTCCCCTGTTTCTTCCCTTTAAGTTAGATACTTTAACTTTTTGCTGCTGAGGACATACTTTCTTTGTAGCACAAACCTGACTATTAGAGGCAGAGTTTTAAATTTTATACAAGCTTGAATATACTTGCTCTTAACAAAGCCTGTTGGAGGATTAACTCTCTTCTGCAGGGAGCCCAATGTCAATTTGCAAAGGAAAAATTACTAATAACAACATTTCTAAAGACAACAAGCCTGTGTCTATGCATTTTACCTAGCTACTACTTATGGAACCTGTAGCCACCACTATACATTATGCAGAATACCTAACTAGTTTTCAAAATCCTTGCTTAAACCTTAATTCAAGGGAAAGACCTCTTGATCTTACAAAAGGCATTATTGCCAGAGATTAAACTGCTTGATGTTATGTATTGTTCTAGCTGTAGTCAAGAGGGAATATTAATTGAGATGTTCCATGGATTACAGTGTGTATTCCACAGTGGTTCACATGTTTCCTGGTGGTCTTTCCAACAGGAATAGCACAAATGAGAGGAATAAGACAGATCATTTTGAACCTTAGTTGTTAAGCCATTGTTCTGTTGTGCACAAAAGGTAATGCTTGGTTGATTTGCTTTATTTCTGAGCTGTTCTGATTTTTCCCCTGTGCACCTAATCTCTGCCACTTCCTCTGTGAGTCATCAGCAGCTGGACCCAGTGAAACCACAGGAACTAGCTCCTCGTAAAGAGCTCTAATGGAGCTATTACTCAAGTTCAATTCTCTTTAAGCCTAGTAAAGAAGCATCATGAGTCATATGGTACAGACAAGAGTTCTTTTGCATTTGCTTCTTTAGGAAAATCAAAATCCATGCTTTGCTTTTTCAGAGTGATTACAATGGGTGTCTCCTATACCTATCTCACTCTGCCTGCCCTTTGCAGCAAGGATGAAATGTCATTTTCCTTTCAATTCCTCATTATTTTTTCTTGTACTTACTAGCTGTACTGCTTGTAATTTAAAGCAAGTTCTTAAAAATAAAACAAAACAAAAATTCACAACCATTTAGCTCTCTCCTTTCTGCTCGTTTTCATTGCACAGAAGTGCAATGTGATTCACACCTCCGATTCAGCTGATTTGATTAGTTGTTGCTGCCATACACCTGCTGCTGCCACGGCAGTAGTCTGTATTTGTGGCATACATTCCTGCTGTCTGACAGAACAGGTGGATATTGTATAGTAGATTGAAAAGAATGGTTTGAATGGTAATTGTTCTGCATCCCTGCTTACACAAACCCAGCAAAAGTTGGGTCTATAAAATGAGTCTCACAATTTGCCTTCAGTAAATATGACGGTCAGGTATCTTATTTTAAACTAAAGCCAAATTTCTAACTGCAGAAGAGAATAACCTCGTCAGATGAACCGTACAGTAAGATGGTTGGAAATTTTTCATAACTTTTGTTCATTTCTGATTCTTAGGCAGTTCTATACAAGACAATGTGAAGACTTTGGAAAGCTCTGGGGGATCTCTCTGACTCTTGGTAGGAGTTCTTTTCCTCTCCAATTAAAACAAGTTATTCTTAACATTTAAAAATGGTCCTTATTAAAAGAATGTCTCATAGTTATTATCCTCTCAGACTAGCATTTTGCTTTCTGATGAAGTCTTGCATGCTGGTTGTAGGAGCTTTACTGAATTGTAATGCAATGCTGCTCAGGTTCTGATAGTCTGTGACAGTCTGTAACACTGGGCAGCAGAAAAAGACATGGAGTTTATTGTTCGGCTTATTGAACGGAGTGAACTATATGGCAGTTGACAAAGATCCTTTTGCAAAGTAGAAGGGTACCTCTGAGCGTACATGTCTTTGAATTATCTTTAAAACACGAAACAGGGAGACCCTGAAATCCCACATGCTTTCCAAATCAAAAGTATTTCAGCAAAAAACTGAAGGATGGTACAAGTAGCATTTAACTGGTAGGAAGGACTGGAGAAACCAAAACCAGAAAATATGAAACCTCCTAAAGAGAGGTAAAATGCAACTGTAGTCTCTAAATCAGATCCTTTCTTTATTAACACAGTTGTATTTAAATGGATTAAGGGCTCCAATATAGGCATTCCCAAGTTGCAATCCACATACGATGAGTGGTACACAAGTATCTGCACCATGACATGTGAGCACATATAGAGCTGTGGGCTGTGGCTGCTGCCACCACTGCTGCTGCTGGCAGTACCTGACAAGAAAAAGTTTGAAAATCATAGTCCTAAGAGATGAACAGTTTTTCCTTTCATGCAAGATATTAATTTTTAGGCAAGTAGTGTGTCTCATCTAAAGTATACACATTATTCCTCTGGTTTGAGCAAAACCAAATATTTTTATGTTTTCATACGATAAATGCAATCTAAATATGAATTTACCAGCAGTGCCAAGATTTAGAATTGATTACTTCTGCCTAAAAAAAGATAGTGCTATTTCTCTTGATGTGTTTCTCCAGCTAGCTATTAAGTTGGTGGCAGATTGTAAATCACGGTTCTGTAGAAGAAAAATCCAACAAATATTTGAAGCCAATATTGCACACATTTTTAATGCACACTTTTCCAAATATACACATCTGAGCTGCTGTGTTATGGAAGAATTTATTTTTCTAAATGTAGGGAAAAAGCATAAGAAAATACAATTTTAGACAGACTGTGATTCTGTATTTTGGAAGTTTCCACAAAGTTTTATGACATCTATTTCAAATTAATATTTCATTAAAGTACTTTCATGTGCAATCTTTAGGATGATTAACTTGATACTTTTGTTCAGGTTTTACCTTTTATCTATACAGCCTATATTAGTGTTTTAAAATTGTGCAACTGACAGTTTTTCAACTTGCAGCTACATAAGAGGATAGGATGAAACCAAACAGCTTTCAATTTTTATCCAGTTCTAACAGATGTATTTGATTTATAGTAGAAGCTGGTTTCATATTCTTAAAAATGTTGTAAACAATTTGCAGCTGCTTGATTTTTTGATGCCATCATAAATATTCATGATAATTTTCCAAGATCTACAAATATAAGGTGACCTTAGACAAAAAATTCAGACTTGGGTGGTATAGAGCTATAAGTCATTCCTTTTTCACCTTTCTAAGAATTACAGAGACAGCTGCAAAGTCTGTGCTCAACATCACATGCAGGGGTTCTGGCAAATATTTTTCCATTTGTTTTAAACAGAACCAATGAAAAGCCATTGCACTAAAGCTGTGCTAGCAGAGAGTCTGATAACACAGTTTGGCACAAATATAATGGCCCTGCAAGAAGTCACTGGGTGTGTAATCAATAGCTCTGAGTATGACTTTTAATCACCTTCGTACACATTTGTCAGTGTGCAGTAGCACAGTTTTCTGGCCATAAGAATGGGAAGGAAAGGGACTGTCAGCTGGAAAATGAATGGAAGAATAAAAAAAAAAAGCAAAACTGGCAAAGCTAACTATTCTGTTTGCACACCTATTAATTGTTCAGCAAATAAAACCGGTACTAAAGCATAGAAAAGACATCATGTTGTGTGATGCTTTATTACATGGTAGGATACTGTATTATCATAACTGTATGCAACAAACAGGTACATTTTTCTCACCGTTCAGCCAAGTTCTCTCTTTCCCCACCCCACCCTGAGATTTTCTCCTTCAGTATTTCCACACACTATCTATAACAGATATGTTTGTATTTCAGGTGAAATTTTTATGGTTTTAAGACTAATAATAGAGTGTATATGGAGACAGTAATTGCATCAGTACCACAAGCCGGTCAGATAAGCCGGGATGGGAAGGCAGGGGGTCCTGACTAATATGAGAAGATGTAAGAAAAGACTTGAGAAGGTGAAGTAATTCCACTCAGGAAGATGCAGAACTTTGAGGGGATTGATCTTCAGTGGCATAAATTGCTTAAAGTGATGCTGAATTACACCAGCTTGCCTTAAACATTTGGGTCATCTGATATGTAATTTAAGCATGGCCTGTGTGACCCAGATTTCTAATAATACAGCTCAGCAAGTAATGACTGAAATGACACATTAGTGACCAACCCAGGATTTGTCCCAAAATTCATAGAACACATTTTCTACTAAAGCACTACATCCACAACACACCTTTTTTCCTGGGGTATTCGCAAGGTTTAAATAAATTACAGGTAATATTTTCATAAGTACACATACGATTTAGAAATCCATGCCCCATTTTTTAAATTGAAGGAAAGTGTTTAAAGTGATTTCAAAGGGATTGAGGTGATGAAACACTATAAAAAAATCCTACTAGGCTCCTGTTACATTCAGTATCTGACCATAAATGCTTAGATGTCCCTTTGAAGGTCAGTGAGATCTAATATACTAAGCATCCAAGCTGCTTTCAGAACTGTGAATTAGACCCCTAAATAACATAAGTGCTTTTGAAAATGAGATCTAGCAAAATCCTGTAGACATGTTGGTTTTCGTAAGGGTATCTGAAAGACTTACCTCTAAGTTTTAACAGCTTTGGAAGTCCTTGACAAAAACCCGTATTCTTCATGCATCAACATCAGAATGTAACCCGAGTACAGTCTTATAAACAGAAAGAACAATATAAGTTGACCTTTTTTTAAATGTTATTCCAAAATTACCATGCAGCCTGAAAGAAAACGTAAGAGAAATCCAAATAATTTCAAAATAAATCCCACACACTCAGCAATGTCAATGTCATCTGGCTGGCTCAAAACTGAGCAGCACAGTGAAAACTGCACCACCAACCAACACCACAGCCCCTCACCACTACTTCCTCTGCTTTGAGGTTTTAGAAAACATGTATTGAGACTAAGGCCAAGTACTTTCAAAATTTTCACTCCAAAAAAACAGATGAAGAGTAATCTACTAAGAAGAACTGAAACAAGGTTATATTTTGATGCATTTCTATATTTTTTTTCTGATGTGAAGTCTTTTAAGAGAAGACAGTGACATATGCGTTATACATCCAACTGATTATTTGTCTTTATAGCATACAATACTCCAGTATGAAAAGTCTAAATTTCCTTTTTCTCCCCGTGGCTTTAATACAATTTGTCTTATGCCTATAAAGCCTGGAGAACTACTGCAGTAAATTAAGGAAACAAATTTGACAACTAGGCATGCATTTTCCAAGTCAATTTTTTAACTGTGGGTATGGGAATTCTTCATGACAGTGAACACTATCAAGACAACAGAATGATCTAAAGAAAGTATTCGCTGTCCGTATGAAAGTAAAGGAGTACCTCTGCCTGACTTTCTGTGAAAATATTAGCCAGTTCAGCCTTATGTAGTGCTGAGGATGCTCTAGATGGATGGATATATTATTTGTTAATGCTTTCTTTACCATATGTAGGCAACATGAAATGCTTGGGTAGATATGCAGTAAATATGAAACCATGCCTGGGTACCTTTATGATTTTTTTCCCTTAAAGCACCTACATTATACTTTTATGAAAACTACTTTTGGAATTGGACAAACTGTGCAGAGAGTGATTTTATTTTAAAATAAAAAAAGAAAATCAAGCCTGGTTCTCAGCAAGTCACATCCTTTTTGCATTTCACAGACATGACATGTCATTAGGAAATGGTGCTACTCTTGGTTACATTGGCATGTCATGTTACATTACATTAGAAAACATGATGTGCTGACACAACCATGCATGACCATTATCCAAATGACACGTTAAATCCTGGCAGTTCAGGAAGAGGCACATTTAGTTCTCAGTACACATATTCTGCATATATTGTAATCTACACATGAAAAGTGTAAAAGATTGGAAAAACACAAAGGAAATAGGGCAATCATGAAGTCAAATCACGCTTTATTCAGCGTTCATACAAATTCACATCTCAGTCTCCCCTTATATTGCGCATGCAGAGTATTCGGCACAGTCCCTGATTGATCATTTATGCAAAACAAACCTCAAACAAACACAAATAATTATCTTTGAATACTAGAAGAAAACAGAATCACTTTTTATTACCTGCATAGCTGTTACAGTTGATCTTTATATTTCATACTTTCTTGACTTTTGGTGTGTGTTAACATCTGGGACTCATCACGCTGTCCAGCATTTCAAGATGATGTCACTGGTGCCAAATACTTTGACAAACATGGCTACTGCATAAATCTAAAGAACTAAAACACCAGACAAATTATGTTTATGATTAGATACAATATTAATCGCTTGTACTGTGAGTTTAAGTATGTTAAAAACAGACTTTCTTTGCAGAGGGAAGACACTGACTGAAAACTGTAAGAGCAAGCAATTCTTTTTTTTTTTTTCTCTGAGAGTTTGGAGGAGCTTTTGATCTTCCAGTGTCCGTTACAACCATGCGGAAGGTTAAGTTAACCCTTTGAACAAACATTCCTACCAGCATCCAATTCACTTGAACAAAGTAACTTAATCACCAGCTAAATTGAATTCAAACTGCTCTAGAGAACATAAACTGACATAACTTAGTTCTGATGACAAGGAAATGAAAAAGAGTGAGTTTGCTGCTGACATGCACCGAGGGACCCAAACTCGGTTCCAATTTTGGAGGCACCAGGCAGTGTGATTTCATTGCACTGAAGAATTGTTGGTGGATGGTTGGCCAAGTTGCAAGTTCTGTGTAGGTGGTGCACAGACCTACAACACTGACCTCCTCTTGCAGTGCTGCTCAGAGGGCAGCGTGAGGCAGGGCAGCAACAGAGGACAACTCTGTGCAAGTCTATCCTTTCCCACCCTGCCAAGGGAGCAGAGGCAGCAACCATGGAAAGCGCTTCAAGTACCGTCTCTTCTCCAGCCATGCATTGGAGGAGGAATTTCTTTCTCACCCTTTTCTTCCTGTGCACCCATCCGAAACCTAGCAGGCCTTTTCAAGGATTGTTTTGTTAAAGATATAATTCAAAAGGGAATTATTCAATTCAGTATTGACCACTCCCACCAAGAATTCATAAAAGCAGCATGACTTTACCAGTCTGACAGGGAAAGGATGCAGGAGACTTCAAGGACACAGGTTTATCAAGCGGAATAGCATAAGCTCTGCATTTCTTTGCTGCCAGTGTGTACCTACCGTTACAGGAATTGTGATCCGTAGTTTCTCCAGTATGAGTGTAAAGAAAAAAGGATGATTAAAGGAGGCACAGAAGCACTAATTCTTGCTATCAGGCCTAAATCTGGCACTGCAGCTATTCCAAGAGGTGATAATTGCACGGAGAATTTTTGTGACATAGACACTAATTCACATTACAGCCAGCTTAATCATGTAACCACCAAACAATTGTAAGCAATATGGGATGTACTTACCAAGATATGCCTACTACCTAAAAGGACAGATAATGATCTTAGCTGAGACTCTTCAATCTCTATTTAGAAAGTAAAATATTCAAGAGAAAGTGTATTTCAGCTAACATACAAAAGGAAAAGTGAAAGTCTAGATTAGGTGTAAATGGCAAATAAGCAAACAAATCATAACACAGTCCTTTAATCACAATACTAATAAAGTTCAAGTAAAATTAAGTCACCCATCATTTATTATACCAGAATACACATTCAAATATTAAGCTAAAATATGATTAACTTAGCTTTCGGCTGGCTCCGAAAACATTCATCTGCACTTGATATTGGTGAATACTTTCACACCAGCAACTATTACTTTCAGCCCTCGGGTATAACATCTTGCACCCAGAAGTAGCAGGAACACATTGGTATTTTTTCCCACACACAGGAATATCAGCCTTGATACAACTACAGTATCTCTTTATGCTTAGCCATGCCAATATTTCCCTTTTGCTTTCTACCACATGCCTTAGTGTAAAATCTCTCTGATAAAACTAAAAGGACAGAGAGTTGTATAAAACAGCATAATTCTACTGAACATGCAATCAATTAACCAAAACACGGAGATGGATATTTTCTGAAAGCTCCTTACAGTCTCTAGACAAATACAGCAAGATTACAATGGCAAATTGTTTGGCTTACTAATTGTAACCAAATGTATGCCATTCTATCAAAACATTCTCAGGAGGATGTCAAAGACTCTTTTTTAAGTAAACATCTTGTGTCATCCTTTTACTGAAGTGGAACGAGGGTCTCCAATAAAAATAGCACATATCAAGGACCCTGAAAGAGGTTTATATATATATTACTGATCTTTGAAAATGCAGCTTGAGATGTACATTAATAATTTCACCCAGCTGGGCAATAAACATTCATGCCAAAAGAATTATGTAAAATTACATAAACCCTTTTTAAAGAGAATATGTTTCAAGGAGACATAAAGTATAGACTGAGTTACTTCACCTTTTTTTTTTCACAGCTGTGTTCTACAGAAAGCATTTTAGTGTGTAAAATCTCTCTCCTTGTAAAATATTCCAAAGAGAAGCCAAAATTCAAACCTGAATGTAATTCATAATACCAAAGTGGCATATGGTGCAAACTACAGAAAAGTTTAGCAGTGAGAAATAAACAAACCTCAACCAAATAAAAAAGCTTTTCACATCTGAAGCAGTTGATAAAATAGCAATGAACAGCTAAAGGCAAACACTTTTTCATCAAGGCATACTTTAACCTTTATATACAATACACACCCAAGGGGAACTACCAACTAGTTAAAGCATTTGATCATTCTTAAAATGTGGATTGCAGCAGTGCTGGACTTCTCTGCTGAAAAAGGAAAACCAGTTAAAACTCACATTTTTAAAAAGAATCCATACATTATAACAATGGCTCCAACCTTGGAACTTACATTAGCAAAACATTCAAGCATGTTCCTCTGCAAACTTCACAGGGGAGCACAATGCTTAAACAAGTAAACTAAAATTAGGAAAATTAAGGATAAACACAAGCATTTTGCCAGATTTGTCCTCAATAATAAATAAATCAGTTCTTCAAGTTTGCCAAAGATGCCCAAAGAGAAGTTAATTTCATCCAAATAAATTGTAAATTTTGCATAAATTTCAGTCACACAGAATAAATATGTGAATAGAAAAGCATATGCTGCCATACGCAAGTGCTTAGCAAGTGCTAAGCATAGAGCTACAGGGAATTTCAGCTTTATACAATGCTGCAATAAATCTTGGCTGGGATTTCCGAGAATTCCAAGTATAAATACAACTTAAGAAAAGACTGCTCTATTACAACTTCATTTTCAGAATCAGAAAGGAGCTCTTCAAACAGATTTTTAACAGAGATTCTTCTGATGAACCTGCAAAATGTTTTCCTTCTAACTTACTCTAGAGAAACTGTCTTTTATGGGAAATTCACACAAAATTTTCAAGATACTGGAAAAAATTATGAGATTGATCGTTACCAACTAATTTCCCATAGTTCTCTACCAGCTCTGACATCCAAGAGCCAAGGCTGCAGGAAATGCTCCTAAAACTACTGGGAAAACTGAGCTATAAGAGGTTGAGACTGCGAATGGCTGGATTATGAGCCTTAGGAAGGTAGGGATGCCATAATATTTGCTCTCCTCTTCATTTTCTTTTCTCCTAGGCAGTGAACAGACTGTAAACTGAGAAGAACAGAAAGAAGTGTGAAAAGAAATAGGGGATTTTCTTCTGGTCCTTTCATTATTTAGAAATTTAACTATCTGCAGAAAACAGAAGAAAAATCAAAGCACAACATAAAGGTTTTAGCATAAGAACAACCAGGCTGGATGAGAAGAAAGGTCTCTCAGGCAGAGTCCTGCCTCCAGAAGCAGCCAGTGGCAGAAGCGTGGGGAAGAGCGGAGGAACCAGGCTTGTACTTAGAAATCCCTCTGCTTGGCTCTACCTCTCCAACCACTGGCTGGCGGCATGCTTGGGACTTCCTTCAGTGGAAGTTGCTGTAAGGCAGGATGTTTGGTAGCCCTCTCATGGCCCTCTCTTTATGCTCAATAGCCTGTCACTATTGTCAAAGGATAGCATGGGACAAAACACAGATGATTATCAATGAGAATAAAGAGTAGGAGGAAATTCTCTAGAAGAGCAGTCATTGCACTGTGCCAGCTCAAGGACCAAACCAGGGGAGAGATGTTCTTAACTCCACATAAAGAAATGCAAAGCCCCATGAAATTATTCAGTTACTGAAGGCTGATCTAAAGGCCATGTAGGTTTAGTTGCATGATGCCAAAGCATAACTAAATGTAATGCAGCTCAAATCGTAATAATTTTAGTTGTGATTTTTTTAAAAAAATATTTTTTAATATTACTTCTTTGTATCCATGTTGTGGTTTAACCCCAGCCAGCAACTGAGCCCCACACAGCCACTCCCTCCCTACCTCCCTGGTGGAATGGGGGAGAGAATCAGAAAGGTAAAAATGAGAAAACTCGTGGGCTGAGATAAAGACAGTTTCAGTAAAGCAAAAGCTGTGCACACGCACACAAAGCAAACCAAGGAATTCATTCACCACTTCCCATGGGCAGGCAGGTGTTCAGCCATCTCCAGGAAAGCAGGGCTCCATCACCCCTAATGGTTACTTGGGAAGACAAATGCCGTAACTCCAAACGTCCCCCCCTTCCTTCTTCTTCCCCCAGCTTTACATGCTGAGCGTGATGTTATATGGTCTGGAATATCCCTTGGGTCAGTTGGGGTCAGCTGTCCCGGCTGTGTCCCCTCCCAACTCCTTGTGCCCCCCAGCCTGCTCGCTGGTGGGGTGGGGTGAGAAGCAGAAAAGGCCTCGGCTCTGTGTGAGCACTGCTCAGCAATAACGAAAACATCCCTGTGTTATCAACACTGTTTTCAGCACAAATCCAAAACATAGCCCTGTAGTAGCTACTATGAAGAAAATTAACTCTATCCCAGCCAAAACCAGCACAATTCAGAAGACTAATGAGTTGTTGATCTTGCAGAAGCATAGGCAGATGCAATTTGTATAAAAAAAGCAAGTGGTATGTCCAATGGGCAGTTCAAAATATGGCACTAAAACATAGTAATGAGGAACTAAACCATAGTAAAGGGCATGACATTCAGGAAAGATAACAAACAGCATTTTTTAAATAGATTTCTTTAAAATTTCATAAAAGAAAATCAACAACAAATGCAAGTTAGTCCTAGAGTTGCTTTAGTGTAATTGGAGCTGTGGTATTAGTGATATGACCAAAAGAATGGAATAATACAAAATGGGTAGCTGAAATATCAGAGAGAAGAGAAGTATTTTCTGAAATTTCCGCTAGTAGTAATAAATTTAATAATTGACTGCCTAAAATAGCCTTTTGGTTCCTCATAGGTTGAGATGGACTATACAAACACTGACCTACGTTCCAGTCTAAGTGATTTTACAAGCTGAGATTTCACTATGCATTTCAGGTTTGTAACCAAAAGCAAAACCATAAGCAAAACTTCACCAGAACACATAATATTATTGACGTTTCTAAAAGAAAACAAAACAACCCCCCAGCCTTGTGAAACAACAGGTTACTTCTGCTGTATTTAAAGAATGAATTGGGAGCAATTCACTTTTCCACTATTTTCAGTGGATTTTTATTGTTGGCATGGCAAACCTGTTTATAAACATAAAACACACACACAGTTTTGTAGAAAATCAACCCCCTTTACTATAATATACAGAACTAGATATTTACCAGAACTGTCTACAGAAAATAAGTATTTACAGGCACACAGATGCATACACGGATATACGCTCACACATTTCTATTTCCTGCTGGCTCCAAACTTTATTATGTTGCAGTGGAATTACTGCACCAATTCTGCTATCAGACAGGACTTGATTACCAAGCAAGAGCAGAATTTATAGCCTCCTGATTTTATATTCCTACAATCTGAGGACATATGTCAACTTTAGCTTAAAAAAAAAAGAGTTACTGGTTACCATCACATTGTTGTGCCTGTTAGCAAAGCTTAGCAGGACACAGGCAAGAAGGTATATTAGAAAAAAATTGTATTTCAGCTATAAAGGCGGTCATAATAATGAACAACATGTAGATTTGTATAAAAGTATATCTATTCTATAGATTTAAAAGGAAGCCAGAACATGTAAACACACACAAACACGTATGTATGTACCCACATATCAGCGAAACACAGCCGTGCTACAATTAGGAGTTGCAGCTACTGAGAATCAATACCAAAATTTATAAACATTTAAGAAAGAGTTAAGATCAGTTTCTACAAAAGCTGAAATACATACTTTTTCTGAAGTTGTTCTGGGCTGCTGCATGACCAAGGCATCATGGCCTCCATCTCATGCTCCATGGGAGGCTTATCAACCTTCCAGCATTTTACAGGCTCTTTTACCATAACTTTTCACATAAAACCATTCAAGTAACTGTTTGGAAATCCAAGCTTTTTGTGCTAGATTCAAGTTGCTCTTTGGACGAGCAAAAACTTGGGAACTACCATATGATAAAGTTTTGGCAAGTGGAACTGATTAGTTAAGAAGAAACTGTATTTTCATGATACACTAATAGAAATCTAACTGCCAATAAGAAAAATCTACCTTTTCTTAGGTGGGATTCTTCCGTGCCTCCATATCACCATAGTGACCATGTTAAGATAGCAAGCAATCTGAAATTATTCATTAAGACAAATGACTACAACCTTCTGCCTAAATTCATTCCAATTTCATTCCTTACTACATGTATTATTCCACTGCCTTCATTGAAATTAATCAGTTATCAGCCGGTATGAGTGAAAATGGCAGAATCAGGCCCAATGCAGCCTCCAGGAGATAGATTTTTAACAGTTGCTCTAAGCATACTTTAGTCCTGTTTGCCAAAGTTTGGCAGCTATCTTTCAGTGTAGTTCTTTGAGATATTTTATATGAAAGACATACAGAATTTTCTGGCTCACACTCTGGAATCTTCTCCATTAGATCTTGGAAGGAATTAACAGAGTGATCAATGAATTTTTTCCAGTTTTAGTTTATGTCATTAAAACAGCCTGCTATAATGAACCAGTGTGTGGGTTCAGTTTTATGTGGATGACAAAATACATTCTGACTTCAGCTTTTCAGGCTATGCTTGCAAAATTGTGGCGGGTTGGCCCTGGCTGTTTGCCAGGTGCCCACCAAAGCCAGTCTATCACTCTCCCCTGCTCAGCTGGACGGGGGAGAGAAAATGTGACGAAAGGCTCATGGGTCAATGTAAGGACAGGGTGAGATCAATTACCATCATGGACAAAACAGACTCAACTTGGGGAAATTAGTCTCATTTATTACCAATCAAATCAGAGTAGGATAATAACGAGAAATAAAACCAAATCTTAAAACATCTTCCCCCCACCCCTCCCTTCTTCCCAGGCACAGCTTCACTCCTGATTTTCTCTACCTCCTCCCCTGCAGTGTTGCAGGGGGACGGGGAATGAGGATTGGGGTCAGTTCATAACAAGTTGCCTCTACCACTCCTTCCTCGTCAGGGGGAGGACTCCTCACTCTTCCCCTGCTCCAGCGTGGGGTCCCTCCTACGGGAGACAGTCCTCCATGAACTTCTCCAACGTGAGTCCTTCCCACAGGCTGCAGTTCTTTACGAACTGCTCCAGTGTGGGTCCCTCCCACGGTGTGCAGTCCTTCAGGAACAGACTGCTCTGGCATGGGTCCCCCATGGGGTCACAAGTCCTGCCAAAAAACCTGCTCCAGTGTGGGCTCCTCTCTCCACAGGTCCACAGGTCCTGCCAGGAGCCTGCTCCAGCACAGGCTTCCCACAGGGTCCCAGCCTCCTTCAGGCATCCCCCTGCTCTGGTGTGGGGTCCTCCACAGGCTGTAGGTGGATATTTGCTCCACCGTGGACCTCTATGGGCTGCAGGGGGACAGCCTGCCTCACCATGGTCTTCACCAGGGGCTGCAGGGGAATCTCTGCTCCGGCGCCTGGAGCACCTCCTCCCCCCCTTCTTCACTGACCTTGGTGTCTGCAGGGTTGTTTCTCTTACATGATCTCACTCCTCTCTTTGGCTGCAGTTTGTTGCACAGTTTTTCCCCCCTTCTTAAATCTGTTATCCCAGAGGTGCTGCCACCATCGCTGATGGGCTCGGCCTTGGCCAGCGGCGGGTCCATCTTGGAGCCGGCTGGCATTGGCTGCATTGGCTCTGCCCGACATACGGGAAGCTTCCAGCAGCTTCTCACAGAATTCACCCCTGTAGCCCCTCAGCTTCCAAAACCTTGTCATGCAAACCCAATAAAGCTCAAGATCCAGACATAATTTTCTGCCTTTCCTGTCTTCCCCTCCTCCCCCTCCTCTGCTATATTTTGTTGTCCTTCTCAAAAGAGATTTTCTCCTTTTATTCGTTATTTTCCCTTTATGTGCAGCCCTTCATTCAGCCTGAAGTTCAGAATATAGTCCCCTCTTCATATCGAAATTAAAATGCAATTGAATAAATTAAGCAAGACTGGAAATGCCTTAACAATGTCTTCAGATGTTTCTGTCTTTATTAAGGGGAAAAATATTAATAAGAATTCTAACCAGAAACTGCACTCTGCTGCCACTGTGAACAACTCCATCCTCTCTCTCTGGTTTGCTAGGCTGTGTGTGTGAGCAACTGGTACAGCAGCCTTTTGCTCCCTGTGGTATTTTGGAACAGGTGAAATATTTCAGTTATGCTGTATGGCCATACTGGAGTCACCTGCCAAGACATGAAGGAGTGGCATAGCTTGGGGGCAGGTTTCCCTAGGAATGTAATGGGGTACCCGGTGCAGTTCTAAATGGCCACTCTCTCTTAATAAACCAGTCGCATGTTACATATAGGATTCTGGATCTATTTTGCAGAGACTTCAGAAATGGCAAAGAAAAATGGTTTCAGCAGGAGATAATGGGCTTTATGACTTTTCCCAAATTATTCCCCTTTTTAGTAGCCATCATCTTGTCGGGTGACATCTGGAATGATTAGAGGATGATATTTTAGACTGACAACTGGGCTGTCATTCACACTGTCAGTCAGCAAACATCCAGGTTGCCCAGGGTTACAAAGCTAGTTTATGCCTTTGTCCTGTAGTATTTAGTGCTGCTGATTCTTTACCTTGATTTCAGATGAAGCGGTTCTGACAGCTAGCGCCAGAGGCAGGCAGAGAGCTCATGTTGATGGTGGGAGTCCCGTGGTGCCTTTGTGTGCAATGGTTTTAGCGCTTCTGTGGCAGCCCATCAGGCAGGACATAACCCTGGAGTATTAGGGTGGGTCTAGTAAGTCCATCTGCTTTCAAAAAATAGAAGACCAATGTTTATCTGTGCCCTAGGAACACATCTAATTATTTTAGGCTTATGTACCTGAATGGGATCTTTCTTACACAACCCAGCTGTCTACAGAATTACTATCCTAAAGCAGCCCAGAAAACAAACGAGCCCAAAGCAGCCTTGGTCTCCAAGGAAGAGCAGTCCCTGTGCTTTCCTCAGCACGCAAGAGCACTCTCATCAAATTAGCAGCAAGAATAAATGTGCTCCACAGCAACACCTTCACATTGCTCAACCATCCCTTGATAGGGAGTCTAAATTCCTTCACTGTCCATGTGCATCCCTGATCAAAACAAAGGCCTCTGCTTCTAAATGTTTCAGTTTGGGAACCCAGCTTTGGGCACCAAAAGCCCGATTTTCAAAGGGAAAAATAACCTGCAGTTCTCAGAAAACTCAAAGCAGTGTTGTGAGCACGTACCGGTTCTGATACTCGAGACCTAGAACACAGTAATAGGAACCCAAGAACCGAAGCACAAAACACAGCTTGCCTGCAGCCTCCCTTTGTTTCTCTTTGCCTCAATGTAGTCTTCTTTTAACACAAAAATAACATTTCTTACAGATATACTGAGCGCATGGGATACTCACAATACCTAATAATTTTTAGCCAATAAACTAGCTGACAAATTAACATAAGGAATGACTAACATCCAGTTTGTTATCAGTGAGCAGGTAACTCACTGTTATTTTTGTTCCAGACAGGTAACAGTACAAGCCACCCGAGTGCACTCTGTTTCACACACCAGTTTAAAACTCACAACATGCGTCTGTGACATCTGCCTTCTGCAAACAGGCTTGTAGCCTTGTCCTCAGAAAACGTAAAATGAAAGAGTGTGCTCAAAGCAAATTTGCTTAAAAATTCAATAAAAATGCCTTAAAACACTGGCAGAAGTTGCACAGCCTGAAGGCAAGGAACTCCTTCAGTAATGTTTCTAGCTAATGTTTCTGAAGCATGCAAAAAAAGTAATAAAATTTCATAAACAAGTTGGAGAAAAAAGATAACTATTTTTGCCTCTTTTATGCATCTGAGACCATAATGCCTTTACACAGGGCTGTATTCTGTCTCTGGTGTACCTCCTTCCTGGTGCTCTACCAGAAGATGCTTACCAATCACAGCTGCAGAGAAGCTGAAACTGGAATGAAAGAAGCATATAGATATATGTGGACATGGTGTTAAAACAAAAGGAGAAAAAAAGGTGTTTGAAGCATACTTTGGTGGCATTGTTCTGGAGCTCAAACCAACACCCTGCTAAAGAGCAACAGGAAAGCAAATAAAGCACTATAATTTATTTATACTAACTTTTTTAATAGTTCAGTCTGATACTTTTTGAGTAGCATCTCACAAACCTGGTTGTTAAGTATAAATTAAAACTATTCAAGAGGTAATATTCGTAAAGCATTTTTGCATCCACAGATGAATGCTGCTGTATAATATGAACATTGACATATTTGACAAGGCAACAGAGTTAAGTGTGATACAGAGTCAGACTAAAGATTTTTTTTCTTGTCTGAAAAGCCCTTGTTTTGTTACTAATATTAGAGCTACAGAGGCCTATTTGACAAAAAGCACCTCCTAATTTGAGAGCTGTAGCTCTTAAGCTCCATAGTAGCAGCTATTTACCTGGTTGGCTCACTCTTCACAAAATGTGCCCATTAAGCTCAGGGTATAAAGCCAAAAAAAAATAACAGCCACTCCACTGAGCATGACTGAACAAGCTACTGTGCTGGTATGTGTTTGATAAGAGGCAGCAGACGAAAAGGAGATAAACCTTGGGGTGTGAAACAGGAGTTTATGTATTCCATTTAGAACAATAGGGAAAGCTATTATTGACTTCATTGGGAATAACACATAGCAGCACAAATTCTCTCTGGTTGCAGGTGTTTGGAGGATTTTCGCTGAGGGAAACTTTATAATATATATACATGCATACCTATACAACACCAGTTTACGTCAAGGGTATTTATCTGTGCATTCTCAACCAAGAGTAAATTTTAGCCCTTTTCTTCTTTGCTGACATTATACGAGCATTTTCCGAGCTTGGCAGGGCTAAATTAAATTGGGCAACGTTCTGTGTGTGTTTGATGTCTGCTAAATGAAGTGAGCTTCCAATTCGTCATATTTACTCAAGCTCACTCAACTCGAGTAAAAATTAAAATGTTCCAGTTAATTTAACGAGATAATTTAGCCCTCTCAAATCTTTCTTGCTCAACATTTGTTGCTGTTTGGAAGTCAAGGGTATGTGCTGCCATGTAATTCTTTGGACAGCTCTGAGGACTTAATAGTGAACAGCAGACATTTTAGACACTGGACTGACACCGTGTTTAATCTCAAGCAAGCCCCTGAGCTGCTGCTGAAGAGGGGAAGTCTAGGATCAGGCCCTTTGGATTCATTATTTAAAGAAAAGGGATCACACAAAAAAGCCATAGAATATTTAGGAAAGAATCAGGGTGATTACGGTAGCAGTTGGAAGGTGAGAAGTAAAAAATTGCCACATCGAGTAACTTGGATACAAATAGAAAGTAGGCAAGAGCTCCAAGAATGAAATTGATCAAAGTATCAACACATAAAGCTCTTCATGCTTGATACATGGAAATAAAAGCTCTGTCTTGAGATGAATGTGTGCCTTGATCTTGCAACTCTATTTTATGTCAGTACAGAGAAGGAAGCCAAAACATCATGCGATATTAGCGGTACATATGTGAGAAAGGCCACGGAAATTAATATTTAATGAAATGAGCCGAGACTGAGAATTTAACATTGGCCATACCTGTAGTACTGAGATTTACTCACAGGAACTTGTAACACTGTCTCTCTGCAAACCAGCATCATTAAACATTATCTGTGGGCTGGAGCAAAGACAAAGAGGCATAGTAATTACCAAGTCCAGAAATCACCTCATTACCAAAGGGCAGGTCACTCAGAAGCCTGAGTGATGGATGGCAGCACTGAAATATCTGCTGTGTGTCCTCAAAGATCCAATGTACCAGATTGCAGACAATACCGAAAAATCTCTTCTCCCATTCATTTGGAGCTACTCTAAGAATTAGGGGTAGAACAAGGGTAACTTTTAGTGGCTGGTTGTATTGAATCACAGTCAGATACTGGTGATCCAGCTCTGAAAATCACAAGGAACTCTACAAGCATCTCAAAGGTCTTTGCAGGGATTCATAGGGACTGAAGGGATAGAGCAGTGGATTGTGTATAGCCTTTCTTCTCCCCAGAGGGGACAGGCTGTTTATAACCTGCATCCCATCTCCCTCTACAGAAGCTGGAAGACCAGGGGTGCCACAGACACAAGAGTTTGGTGCATTTGATACTGCTTAGTGCTTCAGTGCATTCAAAATACTAGTCCTCTTCATGGAGGATATAGGAAACCTAGAGAGATCAGCCTCCTAATAGAGCTGGATGTCTAAAGCTAAGCAAAACTATTCTGTGTCTCACATACAGGTGCCTTCAAACACTCTGCTTTTAGTCTTTCTGCAATTTCCTATGAGACTGTGGAAGACACAGTCACATTTTGATAAGAATTCATTAAGCGTCTTAGCAGCCTGGCAATATTCAGCATACTCTGAAGAACGTGCAGACAAGTGAACTGCAAAAAGCTAGTACACAAATGCAGAGCAATTTAAGCAAAATGGTGCTGGGAACCAGAGTAAAATTACAGCTATGTGCCACTCTTGCTGTAGAATCAAAAGCAATGCAGAGTGCACCTGGTTTCGTTATACAAAACTTGGCATAGGTTTGTCAAAAGATTTGCAGACCTGTCAAAAAAACCAGGAAGAGCTTAGGATTTTAAAACAAAACCAGGAGCTGCTAAATATCTCCAACAGCCACAGATGGCTATGGTTCACCCTTGGAGAGATGTAAGGTAGGTGGGTGAAGAGGTACCATGATAATAAATATATTTTAATGTGCAAATGTATCTGTTTTTTTCAGTGCTTTAACTTTTTTTTTTGGTCTTCTAGCGATCCTTAAAATATTTTCACTTAACATCCATTCAGGAAAACAGATGACACAAACATTAATAATGGCAGTATTGGATTGCAGTGAAAAAACAGCAAATATGATGCAAGCATATGATGGCAAAAATAAAAGTATCACTAAATGAATTTACCATTGATAAAGCCATTTCAAACATACAGCACTATTTCTGATCACTTTCTATCAAAAGGGATAATGCAGAGATAAATGGAGAGCTGATAAAAAAGATAATTAATAGCCAAGAACCTAAAAAAAAAACCCCAAAACCCTCACCTGAAGAGAAGTTGAAAGCACAGGGTTATTTACATTAGAAAGGAGACACATGAGAAGGGCGTGATCCAAGTATGAAAACTGAATAGCTGGGAAAGATTAGAAGCTTCACCTAAGAGCAAGGGATTTACTGAAATGAAAAGATGGCAAATGCAACAATGATAAAAAGAAACTTACTATTTTCATTTCATAATTAAACTATGGTAGAGTGCTGAATAAATTTTTTTCAGTTTTCCATTGTATAGTACAATGTCATAAAAATAGAAGCATTGTAAATTAAGTATCTATAACAACATCTACAAATCTTATAAATCTAACAAACATTTTCCAGTAAAAGTAAAATATTTCATTTAAACTTCAATGTGTTGATTTAAATTCTTTCGTTGTATCATATGTTAGACAAAACTTAAAAAGAAATAATCAAATGCTATCAAAGTGTTTCAGTGATCATGAATTAACAATTTCCACCAAAAAATGGGAATTGAGAATTCTTGAGAATTTTTTATTTTCATTTTTGTATTTCAATTCTTGCAGTATGGAAATTCTAATTTCCAATTACTTTGGAGCTCAGCAACACTGGATTTCTTTGAGAGCAAGAATTTACCACAGTTAAACTTTGTAGAAAGTAAAGAATATTCACAGTGAATAGAGAATGAGAACTAATATTTTGTAAAGAACTTCAAATCTCCAGGACTTTCTCTAGTTTCAGACACTCTGACTTGGCTCCTGGGGTGGTACATTGTGCTTAGCTACTAAAAGGTTTTCATACCCTCCTCTGTAGCACCTGGTATGGGACCCTGTAGGAGGAAGAACACGGGACTGGAAGGAGCTCCAGGTGGGGGGGTTTCTGCACTGAGAGTGCAAAGGGCCCAAGGCCCAGATCGACCAGCTCCTCAGCCACGCACTGCTGACAGGAATTCATGAGATCAGGATTTCAATGTGTCTTTTCTATCAACAACAGGGAAATGGCTTCCTGGAATGCCACTGAAGCCTCGCAGCTCTCTTGTGAATGGAGGAGAGAACTGATAGTAAAGGCATTTAGCAAGATGCTATCCTTTTGTACCTGAGAACTCAAATCTGGTAACAAAAATGAGAAAATGAAACCGGAGTCAGAAGTGGAGATAGCAGAATAAAATACATTTTCAGTTCCTTTCAGGCTGAAAAAACCCTATTGTTCGGCCCCTATACTGAAGATGGAAAAAGCACACACGTGTTCATAGACTGAGCATTACTTGCAGCTCTTTCAGATGATGAAAAATGCAGATGAGGTAGATAAGATGACTCAGGGGTTTCTGTTGGGTGCTGCGGCATGAAGAGGTTGCCTTTCATACAGGACAGAAAGTCAAATTAGGTCCATGTAACTGCTCAAAATTCATTAGAATGACCTTAGTTAGGCTTTGCTTCCACGCACACTATGGTATATGATATTATAGCCTGGAGCAACAGCAGTAGTGGTGGTGACACTTTCTGAAATATTTCCACTACTTGAAAGCTGTTGGATTTGTTAAAATTTCTAAAAGGATTATAACAGGATGAACTGGTTTTTTTCCTTTTACTTTCTCCAAGCCAGTATAATAATATTACACAGAGCTTTTCATCTTCAAAGATCTTTACAAATCTTAGCAATTCAAAGTAACTGAACAGTTATAAAAATATAATAAAACTAATTTTTGCTGTCTTGCTAATTTTTCCTTATTATTTGTAAGAATTAACTTTAAATAGCAATAACTTCTTTAACTGGGCTGGTTCTGTAAATGTATCATTAAACTCATTACTAAGGGAGTTTGAACAGTCACATCTCCTATACAACCCTTAGTCATAATAATAATAAAAATAAAATATTTTCTGACTCCCTGCTATTCCAATAGAAGATGGCAGCACTTTTCTCATTCCAGTGTACAGTTAATTTATTGCTGTTTTATTATTTAAACCACAAGCAGGAATAACACTGAAACAAGTATTACCAAAGAAATCACCTTACCAAATAGAACCATATCTAATATCTGTGGCAGATAAGAATACGAAGAAGTAATTTTATTATTCTCCTTTTTGTTTCCAAGCAGTTGCTGTAATAAAGTATAAAATATTCCCACAACTTTCAAGTCCCTGGTGTACGACAGGTAATTTCTCTACTTAACACTAAAGGTCTATGCTTGCCAACTGGGGGCAAATGCCCTCTGCTCTTGCTCACTTCAATGGCTGCTGAAGGCACCCACCAACCGACAGGACTGACTCCTCTGGGCTTTATTTCACATAAAAAAAAATACATTACACAACACGAGGTGCTTCTCAGTGCAAGGAAGGGTATCTGCATCCAGGCCTTGATGAAGCAGTTCTGTGCACCTGAAGACTCACAGGCGCCTTTGCCCACTTAACTCCCAACAGCACGTGGGAAGCTCAAAGGCTGCTAGCTTGCTCCTGGAGACCTTACTGATGCAAAACGCCTATTGAAGCTGGAGCACTTTCTGCTCCTGGCACTATTACGAGTGTCCCAGTTTGAACAGTCTAATAATACTTAGCAATAACTTCTTTGAAGCCAGAGAAGGGGTCAGGCTTTTGATGGCCCTAAAACATTTCCTAGCTGAGGCCTAATTCTGCAGTGCTTTCTCACGTGGAGTAGCACTTAGTTGTCCCAGTGACGCCAAGGTGACAGCTTGCACAGATTTGTCACTGCAGAGGCAGAGAAAGAAAATTAAATTTATGTTTAAAAAATAACTGAGTAGGGACCAAATACCTGAGTTTTAAACATCACTTGCTCACTCGTTCTTCTGTCTTGGTCTGCTCCACAGTAAGAGGGCATTTCACGTCATCAAACTGTCCTTTGCACAAGGGTCCAACAAGGTCCCATGAATGTTTCATAAACAGTAGAATTCCTGCTCTAGAGAGAAAGAAACTGAGGCAACTCCTCCTCCAGAGTAAGTGGAGTCAGAGCAAGGAGGAGACAGGCAGGATCTCCTGGCTTCTGGACCAAGACTGGTCTTGTAGCTCAGTGCAGACTGTGGGGAGTAGCTGAATGAATGAATAGCAGACTACATACCTAAAATAATAGAAAACAGGAGAGTGGCAGATCAAAAACATAAAGAAGTCTGCAAAGAAAAAAACACTCATTTTTTTCTCACAACATCCTTGCAGTATGGGTTTTTTCCTGCCAACTGATTCCAATACTGAACACTAAAGCCTGGGTTCTGGCCCTCTGGTAATAAGTAATTTGCAAGAGCTTGGTCACAGAGAGGTCAGAAAACCATGTAAATTGCTTGGATGGGAAAGTGTCTTTCACAGGAGGAAGCTGTAGGTGGTAGAGAAGCTCCCTGCCACAATTTTGCATTCCCCGGACATAGTGATATAGAAAGAGACAAGAGAGCAATGCTGATCTACTCCTGTTGGGCACCCTTTGGCTGCCCTCTGCGGCAGGGATGGATGCCAGGCCTCTGGTAAATAGTGAGGGTGGTTTCTATCCTTTACAGCAACAACCTTAACACAACTTTTTAGCTACTAGGCAAGCAATGTTTTGAAACAGGGTCCTAAGGCTGAAAATGTTATAGTGAGTTTTACTATACACCCAGTTGCACACGTTCAACTTTTACTGTCGCGTACCCAGAAAGGGGATGAGACCATATACCTTCCAGTACTTGACAGGGTTTTCTTCTGGGGGATTTACCATGGTGTTTGCATTTAATTTCACTATGAATGCAGCCTTGTAATATGGGGAAAACAGAACCTAACAGAACCCTCTCTTGGAGCTCTTCTTCAGCTGGAGTTACTTTTCATCCACATGCAGAATCAAGCTGATGCGTTGATCTGGGGTAGCTCGTTGGACAGAAAGGTCTAATTCACTGAGAAGCAACATTCTCTCATGCTTTACACTTCTGGTCTACTGAGAGGACAAGGATTCCCTTCCCATGGGTCACTTCTCTCCTGTGCCACACTGTATGCCTCCACCGTTCACTCTGCAGACTCCCAGGGAAAATGGCTAGGTCAACATCTTGGGAAATACTTCACTAGGGAGCTGATACTGCCGCAATGCATACAACTCACTACCGAGTAAGTTATGCAGCTTCCTTCCACATGTCAAACAAACATTTCACAGTGAGCATATTGCAAAATGAGCACTCAGCTTTGCCAACTCTTGTTCAGCTCATCTCAAATCCTGCTTTTTTGGTATTGGATCTATAGCAATCTTACCGAATGAGATCAAAATATTTTTACCTTTCAGGATACACCTCCTCAATATTCTACTACAGATCTCACTAAATACACAAGCTACAAAAAATTTCAGTCAGTGTTATACATCATCTTACTATCCAAACACAAACGTTAGAATTAAATGTAGTTGTGCAATAAACACCATCACATCTCCCTTCCAGGGACATTTTTCAACCAACCTTTGTGCTAAAATCAACATGGCTGGTCTGTGTTATTTAATTAATATCTAGGCTCAAAGATCACCCTTTGCTTTTCTTTAATTTGAAAAAAGAAAAGCCTTTTTTGTGGATTAACACAAATATTAAACAGAAAGACTGTGGAACATAAAGGCCATGGGTTGCATTTTGCACAGGATAGGTTCTGGTTGAATGAGATCTGGGACGTGTGCCAAATTAATAGAAAAAATCCTGTTCTTCCTCTCCAATAGCCACAATGTTCATTATTAAGAAAAGCATATGAACCACAGGATTTGATTTTAATAACACCAATGTCTTCATTAATCTGTACTTTCCATTTAGCCTCATTATTGAGTAAATGCTGAGTTAATGCAGCACCTATTATTGTTGGATTTTCCATGAAAAACCTCCTTTCCCTCTTCTTTTTTTATTCATTCAAGGACTATCAGGTGTGTGTGTCATGTTTTTAAACAGGCCGTCTGCTGTCAATGGCTGTTTTCTTACCTCAGGTCTATGCAGCTACTCCAGTAACACGCGGTCTACAATGCAGATAGTAACCAAAAAAAAAAAAACCCCAACCAAAAAAACCCCCAACAAACAAGAGAACAAAACCCCAATAAACCCACTCCTAACTCAAAACCATATTTGTTTTGGTGGTGTTTTAAATGCTGTCGTGTCAAGGAGCCTCTTACTATCACCTGCAACTGAGCTGATCTTTCCTGGATGCTCCACGCAGCCTCCTTCTAAATCAAGATTGCTGATGGCCAACACCGCTTTGTATCTGCCGAACAAATAGTGGCCTTTTGTCCAGCACAAGTTCCTAAACAAACTTAATCTCTCTAACACTGTGACAGATGACATTTAGATGTCCTTGTTACCCTTAAAATGAGTTTTATTGACAATCAGAGAACAAAAAGAAGGCCCAGATAAAGCCCAATGTTTTATAGGCCTGCTAACAACATCTTAGTTCTTAGTGCAGAGGGTGTAGAGAAAGCCCAGAGTTGCCCCCATTTTCCCCTGCTTTGCTATATCACCATGACAACAGATATAGAAATCACTTAGTGACTCCTAGAAAGAAAACACAGTGACACAGTACCCCTTGTATGGCGAATCAAACTAAAGCCTTCATTCAAATGGCTATTCAGCTTGGGCATTCATGTAGAGGATGGGGTGGATTTTACACAGGTAACAACAACAGAAAGGCCAGCAAGCACTCCAGCCACAGCATATGGTAAAGTCTCTGTTTAATTAATGCATCCTCAATAGAATTTATCCATTTTAAATTTGTTTTCTTTTACTTGAAACATCATTAATGTAAAGGGCAACATTAATCAACATCTTGCAACTTAAAAGGGCATTAAAAAGTGATCTTTCCCCACCCATGCAACAGAATCTTTTCAAGTACTTTTGCTTGCTGCGACTGATTCCAGGCAGGCAGAGTCCTTAATCATAAGGCAAATCTAGAGAGGCCTCTACTGGCCAGCCTCTCCATCTGCAATTTTTCTATTTTTAAGTTACTTGGAAAAGCAAGCAGTGGAGTAACTAAAAGGTTTTATCTTAAAGTTGCACACAGAACGGATTACTGATAAATATATGGTGCAAAACATAGGATAATTGTGCTTTTTTGAAGCTGTCGTGTATGGTATAACTTTGCTTTTTTTAAAAAAGTAAGACGACTAGAAAGATTTATCCTGGCTGTGATGTGTTTGCCTCTATGACATTTTGAGACGTTTTAAGATTATAGGTCTAAAAATTAATGGGTAATCATTTTTCTTTGTGCACAGGGCTCCCCTTAAAGTTGGGGCTTAAATCCATTTAAATTTGAAATTCTTGTACGCATGTGGCATTTTATATATGCATTTCTCACAACTAGTGTAAAACATACATCAAAGCTCAGAGAAATTAAATCAAGAGCACAAGAAAATGAAGTTATCGAACGATAGAGGAACCCTGCTTCTCTGGGCTTTCCACAGTGACAAAATAAAGACAAAGAACTTCAAAATCCCCCATTTAGGTAAAATTTAACACTTTAGGCAATGGTCAGTGTGCTCTGGGCTAATATCAGCAATTCTGGCTGGAAAAAAAAAAAGAGTTTCTGCTGTATCTTTTAAACAAAAATATAAAGTGTGAGCTTGAGATACTTAAAACTGAATTGACTTTCTTTAATTCCTGTTTTTCTAGTTATCAACCACAAACCATGGGAATAAGAAATACCTACTAGGCAGAAAACGCAACTCACTAGATCGTAACTTGCTGCTGTGTAGATAGGAATCTTCTTAACACCAAAACTCATGGGAAGTGGGCAAACTGACAGATCTGGTGAAACAAATCCCAAAGTTGAAAGCTGTAAGAAGACACTGCTACTAGAAATAAAGTGCAAAATGTTGATTGTGAATATAATTAATAAGGGAAGCAACTTACCTTAGGCTGTAGTGAGCTGCTCCAAAATCTATGCCTAACTTACTAAGATTATTTTTCTGTGTAGAATACACATCATGGTAACTCCTAATCTTAAAATTAATACTTTTTTTTTTTTTTTAAAGTCTGCAGACTCTAGTAAGTCCATAAGAAGTCACATAGATTATTTGCATTATACGTCTGGTTAGAAAACTTTCAATCCGTGGGTGATCTATAAATATACTTTTTTTTTTTAAATAGAAAAGGATTTAGTAAATATTGAATATCTTAAGAGAGTATTATTTAGTAACATCTTAACATTTACGTAATAAATCTCACGTCACATAAATTCATCTGTCCTTCACCTCGAAGAGTATTAAAACGAAAAACAAGTTATATCATTACAATTTTTCCCTGACTCAGTATAATTTACAAGCACTGCAAGAATAGGAAAAAACCCTATTTTAACAAACCTGGATTAGCTTGTTATTTCTTAAGGTACCCAGCATTCAGTGTCTTTAAAAAAAAAAAAAAAATTATCTGCCCATAACTCCGTATAAGCCACCAGCTAATTTTACCTGTGATTACCTTTCCCCAGAAGGGCTGGGGGCGGGGAAGGAGATGTAATACAGGTCAATTCCTGCCTGATGGTCAATGTAGCCTTTAAAAAATAACCAGCAGATCTGGAGCTCACCCTGCTAGTCCCAACAGTGACACCTCCTGGGGCAAGCGGGCTCCAGACAGCTGCAAGATTTTCTCGGCTTTGAAGTAGAGTGAGAGCTCCCTCCACTCTGCAAAGCTGCACCAGTTCCAGTCTGAGAGTTTCTTTGAAGAAACTTTTCAGGACTGAAGCACTGCAGGGAGGAAAATGAACAATCCTGTTTAATTACATCACTTTAGTGAGGAAAGCACAGGAGCCAGCGGCCATGTGGACGGACAATATGACACACTAATATTATTCTTCAGGTATTTCATTAAAAAAAGGGCATTCGGTTTTTGGAAGTGGTGCTCCAGAAATAGTTTAGGGGTATGTCCAACAACTGTGCCCACAGCGCATGGCTAACATTAGACACTGTGTCTTTCTTGCCTTTAGTGTTGGTTGTTTCTTTTTTTTTTTGGTTTGGTGGGGTTTGGCTGGTTGGTTAGTTGGGTTTTTGTGTGTGTAGTACAAACTCACCTGTGCAGAAAAGCTGGAAACACTTAAAATGACAATTTCCACTGGACTCACACCATTTCGTACCAGATTTTTAAAAACTATGGGCCAAATAGCTCATAATCTACAGGTCCTGTCCTGCAAATCCTAGGTAACGGGCACAAAACTTCAAACAGCAGGAAGCCAGTACGGACTGATCAGCAGGATTAGATTTTTTAACAAGCCACAGTGTCCTGAAAGGAAATTGATAAAAATGAATTGGAGGAAAAACATATTCTAAATATGCCTAGACTTAGAATAGCATTTACTGGTCATTTGTTGTGTGTCTGACAGAAAAAAAAAAATAGTTGCAAATTAAAAACAAGACTACCTCTTTGCAAGAGGAGCTATTTCTTCCTTTAGATCCTTACAGAACTAATGGTGAATAAAAGTATTACCTATCAGTTCACAATGGCCAAGAAATCCACAGTAGTCTTTGATGTCAACCTAATAAAAATAAATTTTAAGAATCATATATTTTTAGGAATATGGACTGTCAGCATTTCATGGAGGAATCTCTGGCATGTGGTAATTTCCTGACAGAGATAGAATTACACAGATTTGGTGACATCAAAGTATAAAAGCGCTCACACAAATTGGTTGAGAGGGTTTTTGTTGTCTTATTTCTAGCGAGTTCATTATTTCTATTTAAAAATCCAAACAAACAGCGTATGAACAGCCAATTAATAAACATTTTCAGTATATAGATTTCCAGGAAATGATTCTGTGGACAAAAATACTCTCAAAATTATACACAATTGAAGTCAAATCTAACAAGTGATCTCACAGCTTTCTGGTAACTAGCACACTAGAAAGTGCATAGTGCACTCAGGAAAAAAAAAAAACCTCTCTAGAGATCTGTTTTTGCAGGTGAAGCTACAATAGAATTTTCAGCATTTTTATTGTAATCATTTGAAAAATATGCAATTTACTGATTATAATGAAAAATCCAGAATTAATAAACTGGAAGTTAGAAAGCCACAAAAGAGAAGTTAAACACTACCCAAGATTTTTTTTTTTTTTTTTTCAATTCAGTTGCAAATGAAGTAGAACACACCGGGCAAAAAAGGGAAATGGTGCGAAAACATGTATAATAGTATTCCTTGATTTATTAAAAAGCCCAAGAGTCTTACTTATAAATCTCTTTTATAAATATAATTATTCCGATTTTTTTCTAGAAAATAAAACATGTAAAAATTATTGTGTATTGGCTGCATAGCGACATACGTATCTAGTAGATGAAATAATGTTTAAAAACATTTTAAGATAGTTGTATCCCCATGTTCAAGACATAATATGAGAATGACTTACAAATAGCTTATTTTATATATTTTTTAAAAAAAATTTTAAAGCATGATTGAGTTACAGGTAAGCTGGGCGAAAAAATCTGCCATTTCTACCTGAAGGACAGAACAGAACTAATCTTTTTTTATTCTTATAGTCATATTTGAGATACTGTATTCACTTTTATGATGGTGTAGTTCTCTTAATATATCAAAATAGGGTACAATTAAAAAGAAAGGGTTTGTGAGAGACCACAGAATACAGTAGCAGACATAAAAGACACAGTAAAAAAAAAGGGAGGGGGAGGCGGGGGGGAACAAGCTAGGACTAACACCTGGGCTTGTACCAAGCTGTGCGTTTGTGACCAGTATTACAGCTTAAGGAAGCCAAAAATTGCAAAATGGACCAAGTTTCCCCGAGTACCTGAAGCAGTAATTCACCTAACGTCTACAACAGCCAGGAAACAGATTCCCTTTCTGCCTTAGAAGAGCCCATTTATCCATTTCACAGGGGATTTGCGCAGTGTAAAGCTCCAGAAAGCCCATGGGCTGACAGAGGGAAATGGCATCCAGCAGCACAGGGCAGCCCAGGCAGCCCATCAAGAGCAAAGCCACAAAACAGAGCCAGAGGCAGCTCCAAGGCTGCCAACACAACTGCCTACAAAAGCTGCCAACGAGCCAGAAACTGCTTGTGGGAAAATATCACTTACCCTTAGCATCTGGGTCCCGTGGTTACTGTCCAAAGAAACACAGACTGGCAAGATAATGGCAGGATAAACAGCGCTTCATTTCTCCTATCTCTCCCCCTTTACTCCCACAGATTTTTGATCCACTACCCCCACACTTGTGTACAATTTTTTAAAAAATTTGTGGGTTTAATCTTTGTGCTACTCGTGAAGTAAAAATGAGCCTTCCCACTTCATCTCTAAAAATAGCTTTCACACACTTCCCCTGGCTCTCGATGTATGAGACATAGTGGGGCTATTTGTTACCATTATTGACATGTTTGTGGTGAACTGCAAGCATGTTTACAGTAGAAATGAAGTCCCTGCTCTCTTGGAGGTAATCCTGGGGTGTCTAAAAGACTCACGGGAGTCCTTGACATGGATTCTCTGAAACACATTTCTGTTCCCATATAAATAAATTATCTTGGGCCCAAATATTTATATTTTCCTTCTATTTCAGGAAGGGAGCAGATGCAAAAGTTCCTGACGGTTCTAGCAATAATGCCCTGCACAAGCTCTCTGCTATCGAGGATGAGGAAGAATCGGAGAAAAAAAAAAAGGAAGAGAAGGGTGTTGCGCTTACCACTTGCAGTGTAATACAATGAGAAATAGGGCTTTTGCGACAAATAAATAGGGCAAAGTGAGAATTGGCTCCCTGAGGTGATGGGTGTCAAAAATGCTAGGGAACCTAAAGGCCAGAGATGCCTTATGGCTAGTGAATTGGGCTTAACTTCCCCAAATTATGCCAAAGGTTGCCCAGAAAATTTTACAGTCACTAGCTTTTGGTTGGAATGGATAGATTTCCTGTATCTGTTCACGGAGGGGGGGAAATGGTTTCTGTTAAAAATATACAGAATTATCATCTTACCTGCATATATTGGGTTTTTTTCCTGCAGAAATTCATTAAAAGAAGTAAACTTTTACCAGAATTACAGTTTTCACATTTGCACCATACTGAAACAGACCCAGACAGTCACTCGGTAAAACTGTCGGGTTATGTGTAACATACATGTGATTTTGCAACATGCCAAGTGTTAAAGAAAACATGAGGTGACGTCATTCTGTGGACTGTGCTATAGAAAATACTATCTCCTCGTGGTTTACAGGAAAAAAACACACCGCTTTTTGGTGAACTGCATACAAAATGATGGAAGGGTACCAGTTGTTATTCCCTCTATATTTTGAAATTGGGCAAATCTCTGTCTCTGAGTGCACAAAAATTCATGTTTGTAAGCAGAAGGCCTACACTAAATCTTTCATTAAAAATATTCTTTCTAATAAGGAATAAGGAGCTTAGAGTAAAATAAACAAAATTTATAGGAATATCTGTGGACTGCAGATATATTTAAGTGTATAACCAGCAAGAAAAATATCCAAGGGAGACGAACCAATAGCATAGGAGGAAAATGTAAACTGGAGTTCCTGTATGATAAACACAGCAATATGGATTCAATGCCACAACCTGGGGTTTTTTTGATTTTTTTTTTAAATTCTCACAGAGAGAAAGGTGTTTGATTCCAGCAATGGACTCTTTTGATTGAAGGATTATTTGATTGAATGTTGCTGAGATTATTATTTCTGTTCCTGTGTAAACTAATGAATTCCAAAACCCATTCAAATTTATAGTATTATTTATACCTTCATTAAACAAATGGCAAACATTATTGCTGAACGGTTCCGGCTCCTCTTTATTCATTGGATGAGGTCTATATTCAAAACCAAATGTATCTCCAGTGTGAGGCTGAGCTCTTAGAGGAAGGTACTGTACATATAATTAGTATTAGCCAGCCTTGTACTTGGAAACAAGAGATAAAGTGTATGTGAAAATGCATTGCTTTCAGTGTAGAAAAGTACAGAAAACTGCATTTGGTAGCTCTGAGTACGCCCAAAAGGAAACATACTTCAGACAACATCACATGTATGCCAAGAGATGCTAGGCTAACTCTGTTTAACCAGAAAAGTTAATAGTTGTATAAAGACTTATTAAAAGGTTATAGCTGAAGTCAGACTTTATATGCAGGCTTTCTATGTATTATGTTGCAATATCATAGTGCTGTTTTTAAAGTAATTAAAAAAAAAAAAGCGAAGGAGATTATTTGTTCCTTTTCATAGGAAGTCGGTATGCAGAACACTTTGCTTGCTTTTTGTGTCCATATTCAGTTTGTTTATTGCTTTTTTTTCAGTCATCTTAGTGCCTTGAATATTTAGTGGCATATAGATCTTGCTTACATTCAACATTTTCATATTTCATTGTATTTTAATTACTACAAAACCTTATGCATGAGCCGCATCATAATATTATTTGCTTTCACTCCACTGAAAACCATATACATTTGCTTGAACATGGGTATACTTTTAATTTTTAATATGGAATTGTTTGAGAAGGCACACAGTTTGAGCAGTTAAGCCCAATGTTCCAAATAAAACATGTCACCTACATTTCAGGACAAAAAGAGGCATTGTAGCTTACTTATTTTAAAAGAATGCCAGTGCCACTTCATCCTTCACAATCCTATAGTTCCTACATGACCAACAGAAAAATGTTGAAACTGTCACTAGTAAAGACATTGCCACTAGTATTCATCTATTTAAAAAAAAAAAAAAAAAAAAAAAAANNNNAATTGTTTTTCCTAAAATACATGGGTTTTTTTTCTGTGGAAAGATACTTACGCTTTTATACAGGCAGGTATTTCTTTTTCTCTTAAGACATCAGCTGAAACTACAGAGAACTAGTTAGCTGCACACACACGCTCCATGTTCACCCTGTATTCTTTGGAATAACTGTCCAAATTTTATTAGGATTTTCTTATAATGATGTTATATGATGTCCTTGTTGTGATACCTGCATATATAGAGATCTTAATATTGATTTACTGTGTCTTTTGCCCATCCTTGAGCAGTGTAGATAGCAATTACAGCTGTTGGTGGTATCTATTTTGTCTTTTCATAATTGTCATTTCTGGTTCTACTTAAGATTAAAATATGAAAATTGCATCACGTGCACATGAGCAGGGCATCAGCTAAGTTATCAGCAATATCATGGCAGCGTCATCATTTTAACCACCATCCTCTCCATCTTGTTTATGAAAACTGCATACTGTAACATAAACTTTTAGAAGGAATGTGTCATTGCACAAGCTGCCCTGATAAAAAGACCTCATTCAGATCATTAATATCTTCCCTCAAAAAATCATCAGGGACAGAGAAACACCTGTACAACTGCACCAGATGTTTCTGAATAGTTTTACTTGGGTTGCTGTCTGAGATTGATCAGTTCAACACTGACTCCTTAGCTAGAATCACTTACAAGCTCCTTATTGTCAGGATTTTGCTCAGCTGAAGTTGCAAAGGTGCAGTGGCACATGCGCTATCTTAATTACACAATGGATTTTTAAGAAGCAGTAAAAGTAAATACTAGGATGAATAGTAAATGACTGTTCATGCTCCCCAGTAATCCAAATAAAACATATTCCAACTGTATACTTGGAAGAGAGGTAGATAATTTATGCAAAGAAACAGCAGAAAATATTTTCAAACTGCCCAAGTTCCTGGTTTTAGAGCAGTGATTTTCTTTAGCACTAGAAAAAGAAATCCTTGTGCAGGGTTGACTTAGTGTTGGTTTCTTTATAATCTGTTCATGTACAACACACAGCTGAGATAATGGAGAGCAAACATTACATGCAACATCCTCGCAAGCATCAACATTATCTTCCAGTCCTCCCAAGCAAGGTATTCTATCAATTGTCAATGAACTGAATCTTCTATTAAAAATGAAGCTGAACAAAGAAAAACAGTATGAGAAGGTGTTTGGTTTTGGTTTTCAGTTTTGTGCCTTTTTTTTTTTTTTTTTAAACACACTCTGGCTGGTATTTTAAAAGATCTTTTGCACATATTTGGGTACAGATGAGAACAATTAAATACCCTCTAATAATTAATGTATATGCAATCTATAGCATGCATTCTCTTCTTATTAGAGGCTGTAGGGTTTTTGTTGCAATCTAGCTAATAAAGGCTTTCTTTTCCACAAGAGAATTTTGACAGGGTTGACTCCAGACGGCTTTCCAGCTGAGGTCTGGGGCCTTGCTGAACCTTCAAAATTTTCCCATTTGAGCTGCATCAAAGTGAAGGAAATTCAAGGATCACTAACGTCTCAGATGGTAGCACTTGCCCTAACAACCAAGGTTCAGGAATTCTTTGGAGCAGGCTGAGGTCATTTTTCTCCCCTTTTCTCCTAATGCTTTTCTCTATTAATCAGAGCTCACAGCTCAGATTGGTCTTCAACTTCCTCCCAATCCTTGCTAAGCCTGTCATTTCTAGCTATTATTTACTTTAATGGACTTTGGCTGATCCCTTATGAAGCTTTGGATCTGAGAATAATAAGGCTGGAGAGTAACGGGCACAGACATGGGTGTGGGTTTGCCTGCAGATTAACCGTGGCAGATGGGCTTTATTGCGGTTTCCTGTGTGCCGAGTGTTGATTGAGAGGGTATAATGAGAGAGGTGGTGTCTGCACAATGGCTGCAGCCACTTCATTGCACCTCGCGTCTAAACAACCCCATTTTTCTAAATCTTTGGGTTGTGAAATTTTAGGAAGTCAGAGCACAAGAACAAGTACAAAAACAACTGTAAATAACCATGAATGTTAATCCAACCCTAATTGGTCCCTTCTTTCATTATGGGTACATTTTGCTGAGCCCCCCCCCCCCCTTTTCTTTTAACAAATGAATGATATGGACAGCTATGCATACATTTGACTTTTCTAACAGTTTAACACAAATATTACTTCATATCAACTTATATGATTATTAATATTAATGTCCCATTAGTTTTTGCATTATTAACAGCAGCAGCAAAAGCTTACCTTGCGATCATCCTGTTATGCTTTAGTTTTTTGTCATCTTGGGGAAATTTGTTTGAATTAAATTATCTATTGTCTAGACAATATAAAAAATAACAGCAGGAAAATTGCTTAGTATCTGGCAAAATGTGTCAAAAATATGCTTTTCTAAGTCAAAATGCCATTAACTTTCAACAGCAATCAGATGATAAATTATTTTCAGCTATAGGTACTATCAAAAGATCTTTTACAAATTCCCCATTTTAAGGATTTTACTTAATTCCTCCCTTTCACTGATGGATTAAATCACAACTATTGATTCTTTTCTTCCTTTGGGGCTTTACCCATCTGTGCTAACGCTTTCATCCCAGCACCCCTTGGGCTGAGAGAAGTGTTCTACAAATGAACCAGTGAAAACCTGGAGAAGATTCCAGGTCAAGTTTGTGTACAAGAGTTTAAATTTTTAGTGACAGTCTTCCCTTACCGCAGACGAAAGTTTCCACACAGAGCCGCACAAGCTAGCCCCACCAATTATCCTCCTCCTTTGAAAACCATTATCAAGTTTTTCAAAACTTCTTTCATTTCACTGTTGTCACTCGATGAAAAGGAAACTAACCACCATGTCAAGACAACTCGGCTGCCTGGCAACCAAGGGCCACATTTTAATTCTGACTTGCTTCTGGTCTTGACTAATGGAAAGTGACTATGTTAAGCCAGTCAGAAGAGTTGTTTGTCACTTCTGAAATGCAAACAAAACTATATTGTTTCGAAAGTCCTGGCCATGATTGATGTAAAGATTTACAGTAATATCATTCATTTGCCTTTCTGTTTTAGCGGGATTGATGTAATATCTTTTCATGCTTTATTAAATGCTTTTGGAGAACTCAAATACATGATGCTTTTTGTCCTAAAGAATCTGAAGAGATTTTTCTTATGCAAGAAAACTGGACTCCAAGTTGTGAGATTTAATGATTCAGCTCAACATGTGTCTGTAATTTAATAAGAAACATCAGCTGAGACATGTGAGTATATATCAGACTGACAAAACCAAACAAACAAAAAAGCCAAGATAGAAAAAAAAAAATTCAACAGTTTGGGGGAGGGGAAGGAAAGATAGACTGCTAACTTGCCAGCAATAAAGCTTGTTTGGACAAACTTTCCCACAGCTGAGTTAATTTTTTTCACTTCTAATACCAAAAAGAGAAGTTCAAATTCTGCTCCCCATCTCTTTAACTGTAAATATATGCAGTCACCAATAGAAAACGTGTCCATTTCTCTATATTGTAACCAAAAACATTGTAAGTAATATCAACATCAATTATCCTGACTAACTATGACAGAATCAAATAGGTTTAAACAGTTTGCTTCCAAAGTCATCTAAAAAATCCCCTCTAAAAACAATTATATTGCAAATTATTTTTGTAAAGGCCAGGTCGATTTTTATATTAAATTAACGATCAGGAGAGGATAAATGAACTTAAAGACAGTTTCCTCTTCTGGAACAGGGAGGCAGACTCACACACTCTCCACGTATAGATACCATTTTTTGTCGTTACAAATGCAAAATATGTGTGGATGTGTATATATATAAACAGAAAGGAAAACATAGCTGTTGTGGTAGTTTCTGTTAGAATTCAGTAATATAAATCACTCTTCAAATGCCTCTTATTCACTGGGGCAGTAATTTAATGAATATTCAGGGTAGTAGTCTTAGGCTTTTGCAAGTACACTTATATCAGCATCAATGATATGCTGGAGCTCTTTTCCAAAATCAATACATTTCCTTTTTGCTGTTCTAGCAATACCTGTTAATAAGCAGACTCTTGTCATTATTTTTTTAAAAATAGATATTAAAACTTAAGCACAGTAATAACATATGTTGTAATTACAGTTGCCATCTGGGATTCTTAGGGATGATCCATGAGGCATCCACCACGTCAGTTCTCTGGGTGGAAATTTAGAAGTTTTGATGGATGGAAGGTAAATGAGGAGAAAATAGAAGCAATTCAGCCTACGCTGAGACCTGGTCTTGGTCCATGGTAGATGGTGATCAGATTCCAAGCCTTCCAACAAATCAAGTCATCCTATACTCAGCTCATGCAATACAAAATCCTGCCTACCATCCTGAGCTAATGAGATGTGGGACATTATCCCCCCATGTTACCTAACCAAAATAAAAGTGGTCAGGTCAGCACTAGTACTGTGCCCTACAAGGTAAGAGGATAATGGATATTGATTGCAGGTGGCTGCAAGCAGCTATCATGTAGATGCAGTCCCCAGAGTATGACAGTATTGATACCAGTGGTGTAAGCAGCTGTCAGAGCCATATAGGCAGGCTTCCAGCTGAGGGCCATGCTGCAAGAAGAGGTCAGAGCACCCAGCAGAGGACAAGCAGAGACAGCCCAGTGCCAATAATGCTGTTGCTCATCCTGTATAGCTGGGCTTAGCAGGGGAGGGTGTGGGACCCATTTTATTAGCACTGAATCTGTTGGTTTGTTGATGCAAGGCTGCACCTGGAGCCTCCCTTCCACAGTCAGAAATCACCAGGCTTCGAGTTCCTCCGGGAAAAGGGAAATCTCGTCTTAGAGGACACGAAGCCACAGCACTTCCTTGTTTGAGTCCAGGCCTTGGCAGGGACCAACGCAGAACTTTGAAGGAATCCTGAATAATTGTGCTAGATCAAACAAATGAGGCCTTGGTCCTTTGCTAAACGCATGAATTCCACTTTGTGCTGACAGTATGGAAAAAGGGTAAATTAAATGTATAGATTCATTATATGAGAGAGCTCTGCCGGACAGATGAAGCAGAGAAATAAGGATGTGTGCCTGTCCACCTTCCAGAAAATAATTAAGATCTCTGCCAAGGCCTGCTACTTCAGGATCTCTCAATGCATGATTAAGTTGAAGCATTAGTGACCTCAAGGAAGGAGGAGGAGGAGGAAGGGAAGCAGCTGCCCAATCTTTCCACTGAGTGGAAGTCAGGACTGGCTCAGACACAATAACTCCATTGACTCAGGAAAATAAATATGCATTCATTCAGAAGATTATCTAATCAGTCTAGGTCTAGATATTAGGTCAGTGGATTACCTCAGCCTACCACCAGTCTCAGCAAGCCCTGCACCTCCAAGAAGAAACAAATTAAGAACATGCACATTCCAGGATCACAGCATTTTTACAGTCCTCATCATAGCCAAAAAGTAAAAGCTGGGTGTAAAACTGTCTCTCTATAGCCAAATTACACACAAAGTGTGCTGTAAATCAGCTTCGCCCCAGGGAAGGCAAGCTGTAAACTACCTATCATTTTACACAGCTACGTATAACCATCATGGTGGAGGAAGCCTGAAAAGGTCAAGAGATTTTTCTAAACTACCTACATCTCCGGAGTAGCTCAAGAAGCCACATAATCTGAAGTCCTCGGATAGTATCTCTGTCTGCTGCTTTTTTCCTTATGGAAACGAACGTGTAGCTTTCTAACTGCCTTCAGCTTCTACTGAATTAAACACATTCCAGCATCTCTAGAGCAGCACTTAGGCAGTTGCACTCCCCCTTGCACTCTCCTGGGCGATCCTTCGGGGGGAGAGAATACATAACGAAGCCCTCAGCTGACAGTTTGGGAAGCCTGCCACTGGTTATTGCCATCAGTTATGTTTCAACTGATTCAAAGATAACACAAGGGCTGAAAGCTTGTAGCTACCTCTTTTGAGAAAACAGAGTCCCCAAAAGTTCCTCTTAATCCTGGGGATTACCCAAGAGTTTCCAGCAACACCTTAGACCAGCTCAAAATTCAAAAAAGAGAAAAGAAAAAACTTTTTTTGCAGTATTTGAAGGCCCATGTTCCTTCCCAAAACAAATATGCAAATGAAATTGCAGTGCAACTGACTGAAACTTTATACAATTGTTCCAGGTTCATAAACATTTCATGAACTCAGATTAAATTTCAATTACAATACAAGTACTTCCATTGAGCGGCAGAATGAAAGACGCCTGTTCTCCCCTGGCTTTGTGCTCATGGTTAGATTCCCTAGGACCTCAGGAGGTGCAAAACTCCAACGGGAAGTGCTGCCCCAGGTGGGACATTCTCTGTCCTGCAAGGACTCCTGATACCTAAGAAGCCATTTCCCGCATTGGGAACAGTAGCACATCTTCCCTTGCCACCAATTTCCACAAAGCTTATAGGAACTGGCCAGCAGATTCACTACCTATAGGGCACAGCCTGACATAGACATAAAATGTACAGAGATGTGTGATCATATAAAACTTATATGCAAACAGAATAAAAACGAGATTCTCTTTGGTCTAGACAGATCCAACAATAGGGAAAGGCCAATGCTATATAAGCGAGGATTAATATAAGACTCGGTGGTGAACCATTAGTGTCCCTGTCTCTTTGTCACAGAAAAGACTTTCTCCTCCAGCTCCTGGCTAAACTGCCCTCTATGGCACTTGCCTGTCTTTCCATCTGGTTTAGCCCAAACTTTCCTCTTTTACCTTGTATACTGCTGCTTTCTCTCTTTCAGCCCTGCCTTTCAGCTGCTGCTGAGCTCACCTTCTCCCCACACTGCAGGTACACTGCCTGTTCCAATACCCTTGCTAATTCTCATCAGTGACGACATCCAGAGCCCATGCCATGGCTCCCAGGAGGGCAGGCAGACCCTCCCCAGCCTCTCATTTCAATTCCCTCAGCTGTTCCCAAGCCCTTCACCTCCCTCCTGGCAGAGCGGGGCTATTTGGCTGTGCTCACATTGCCCCCTGCCCCAGGACAGGTCTCTGACCCTTCGAGTCCTCTAAAATCCTTCTCTTTGGGAATTGGATCATGACTTCTTGTTACTCCAGGTGATGTACCGGTGCCTCACATTGTGCTTGTTTGTCATCTTTTCATTGTATGTTCCTTTCAGCAATGAATACAGCTTATTTGTGTTGCACACAGTGCCATGCAAATTTAGGGCACTATTTTAATGCATGATAAATAATTACTATAATTAACAGAAAAACAAAATGCCTCCTGGCAATTTGTCAGGACTAGGAACCTCTTTCCCTGCCAGATATTTTCATATGTATGACATGTACATATAAGATCCCTCTTGCCTCTGTGTAGTGACATGCGTCTCCCATTAGCAGTAATGGGAATTATGTGTGTTCACTGAGGGGAGACTGTAGTCTACCCTGGCTGGTGTGCTATGCTAGTTGTGCTTTATTGGATCATATGGAGCATGCCAAATAAAAAAAGAAAAAACACCTTTCCATCTTCATTGTTCAGAGAGAAATATGTAGGAAGCCCCTGTACACAATCATGCTTTTAATTAAGTGCTATTTGCAGGTGCCACTTCTAAAAGAGCAATAACAAAAATAATCTGTAAAATAAAGTGATTAGGGATAAAAATTAGCTAGAGTTACTAGACTGATGAGAAATTCTAAAAAATGAGCAATTTTAATAAACCACATTTTGAAACTATAAACATCCTTGTATGGGTAGATGCTGCACAGCAAAATACTAAACTTCATTTTGCTATCAATTTTCTGATTCATCTGAAGAAGTTCATTATCTGTTAAATTGAAGGCAAGCCTCCCACAGAGGAATGCTATCTAAAGATGGATGTGTTTGTGTGTGAAAGGATAGACTTTCTTAGCTGTTTATCAAAAAAGACATTCATGGGCTAGTTACTATACTTCACTACTTTGTAAATATAATGTACAATACATACACACAATCGTATGACAGTGGTTCATTTTTGTCATCTCGTTGTGACACGTTAACACAAATTTAGTCCAAACATCCAAAGTTATGCTGCTAGGAATGTTGCCATCTGGTTTTAATGAATATCTGGGGTCCATTTTTCAGTTAAGCTTTTCTTATTGTGTTTGTGTGTTGCTTTTTGCAAGCTATGTGCATAATTGCTTAAAGATTTTACTGCAAAATTAATATCCTCACTGTGAATGAGGGAGAAGGGCAAAAACCAGGATGACAAAGGCTGAAATGAGGTGAAAGGCAAATTCAATTTTTCCTTGCACCATAGAAACCTCGTCAGGACTAGCTTTATCTGGTAATCCACATTTAAACTTTAACCTGTAGGGGGGCTCTTTGTGTTAGTTAATGTAAGCATAAAAAGAGTCTGAACCACTAATCAGATTAATCATATTTTGTGAGACTCAAAAGCTTCATTAAAAGGACCTCGTTTCCAAGCTACACATTTCAGAAAGGGAAAAAAAGTTGGCTATGAAAAGGAAAGAGTAACACTGAAATTCAAAAAGACACAGACTGTGTGTCTCCTGGAATTAAACCAGAGTTCATAAAATACACCTTGACAATGCCAAAATAATTAGGACATTTTACAATTGAAATTATGCATTCCCTACATTTACAAAGTTTTATCTTATGCACGAGAGAGAACTATTTATTAGATAAAAACAGTAAATGTCTTCCCTTTCCTCATATTTATGGAAGTCTCCCCCTCCACTGAAGCAATCATATTTCCATAGAACTTCAGGTGACCCCTCAGAGACAAGAAAATGCAAACATCAGAAGAATAAGAATTGGAATCTGTCATCTGTAGTCAGGTTATTTACTTTCATGCAAGGAACACCCCAGTTCCCTAAAGAGCATGAAAGTGAAAGAGCAAGCTACTCTCCCAAGTTGGTGCAACATTATGCTCTCTTTCAAAAACAACAGAATAACTCTGTTTTTAATAAATGAATGGTTTGCCACAAATGAAGCTTCAGTGAGCTTTTGTTCATGCCTATGAACATGAGCAAAACGGATTAAGATCAGAATCCCAACCTCAAGATTTTCATCATTAAGTTCAACAGGAACTATTTGCACTTAGGACAGTGTGAAACCTGTTCAGATGTCAGCTTTCCCTGTGTTGTTAGTGGGCCTCTGAAATCAGGAGATGCTTTGAGGAAACAATGATGCAAGTGAATAACAAAGTCGAAAGTCTTATATCCAGAAGATTACTCAATATTGAGCAAATGAAACACTTTAAAGCAGTTACATTCTCCCTAAAATGTCTTGTATTTAAGAGGTGGGGAGAGAAATCAAGACATGACATCACTGGGATGATCACTTGAAATAGATTCATCCATTTTCGAGCCATGGGACTGGGGAAGTGGAGTTAACCTCACCTTTTTTTTCCAAGTGAGACAGAGCATCCTTATGCTGCATTACAGCAAACTGTTTGCTCATATTTCACCATTATGTTTCCATTTTTCTTTCCCCATAACTTGCCAAGGTCTATTCTTGTTCCCGCAAGCTGCATGACCTTCTGCATGGCCTGTATTCAACAGGTAAATTCACTCCTGGACCATTCCGGTAACCTAAAATACATTTTTATGCACACACTGAATTCTCCAATCTGTGTGAGGTTATGCACAAATTAACAACTTTCTAAATGACTATTTACAGGTTTTGTCCATAATTGTACTGAGGCTGTACTCCTTGGCATAGTTGGTTATACCTAAAGACACTGCTCGTACCCTAAGTAAGGTGACAGCAGGTGAGGAATCTTATGCAGTAAATGACTAGTCACCAAGGAACTGTCACATTGCAAAGCTCAGGAGGGAAGGAGAGAGCTTGGGTGGGCTAATTTCCTCTCCCACCTTCACTCTTTCATAGACCTGCTGTTGTTCAGTTGCTACCTGTGCTACAGAGGCTTTAAAGAAAACACAATGGCCGAGATTTCTACACTTCACAGACCTTACTCTTCACAAAGTTTTACCACAAGCTTTCATTTTATGGCTGCATTTCTGAGTGTGTGCCATTGTGTGCCATCCTGTGCCCTGAGGTCTTCACTGTTTCTTCATCAAACCAAGCAGCTGTCAAACTGTGCCTCAGCTCCATCCTGCACACATTCCCCAGCTTTCCCTTCCAAGGAAAATGAGGGGAGAAAGGCCAGTGAATGTCAAGGTCTTGCTCCAGTGAGGAGCTGGGATGTGGCCAAGGACAGGCTCCCAGGTTCCTACTGTAGACATAGACTATGATACCAATGAATTCTTCAGAAAATATCACACAAATCTAAGTTATTTACGAGCTGACTTCAGCACATGTTTGCACCAGTGTAAATCTGGAGCAACTGCACTGGCTTTGGCAGAATCCTTCTAAGTCTAAGCCAATCCAATTTAGAGCAGAATCTGGCCCTTTAGTTTGGATAATAAGCAAGAAATGCTGCCCTAAAAATACAGACACAGAGAATTTTGCCTGAACACAAAGAGAACTGTTCATTGGTCTGACCCAAATCTATGAATTTAAATGATCCAAATCAAACTCCAAAAAATGAGACCTTTGAATTAGGAAAATTAAGAAAAAGCACTAGGATGCATTAGTACTATTTACTACCATTTTGAGTTGGGTCAGGTTTTCTCAGCCTTCCTGATACTGTCTCACCTTGTTTTATGACAAGTTCCAGTGGCATCCATATAAACACCCCCAGAGTGTATTTCTGTGCAGCACAAACAGCTATAGTAAAAAATATCCCATATCAGCTTGTCATCTGAGCTGTGGTACTTCCCAGTCCATAGCAGGGCAGAGCCAAAGGGATTAGCAGCACTGCTGTCAGTCTGCTCAAACTGCTGGAGATGGTTTAAGCTGGCCTGTTTGCCGCCGTCCTGAGCTGAATGGGGGTTGTTCCCGTGCCAGATACACGTTTTAGCTGAGGTTAATGAATAGCTGAGAGGAAGCAAAATACTGCAGCTGTTCTGAATATGCTCCAGCTATGTTTCTTATTTTATAGATGGGGAAACTGAGTCTCAGAGACATAAAAATCACATGCCTGTGCCCACAGAAGTTTGTGGTGGTGACCCTCACAGAACCAGTCTTTGACCCCCATGTCTGCAGTCCTTCCTCCTGCCTGTATGCTGTTTGCACTCGAGCTGTGGTGGCACAGAGCAGGGAGTGCAGGTTGTCCCTGCAAGCAGTGCTACTGGGATGGCAGCACGCTAGGCTTGCTCGCTCCTTGCCCGGCATGCGGGAGACTCAAGAGGGCCCATTCATTTCCCAAGAGATGGAACTACAGTGTCACAGCAGCAAACATGTGTCAGCAATAGAGTTCAAAGCCTGGGAGGATTCAGATTATACCGACCAGCTCACACAAAATATATTCAGTATTCCCCACCCCCCCACCCGCATTTTAATTCTAGGCTCAGGTAATGGGATCTCTATTGAAACCATGTAAAAAACCAGCCGACTCTGTAACAAGCTAACACATCAGCATTTGTTCAGCCAGAATGGTAAGTGTCTAGTGAATGCACATTTCATGCTAAGTTTTTCACAAAGATCTTGAGAACATCTGTGAAAATATGATGATAGTAATTTATTAATGTCTAACCCTGCCTTGTTTTAAATTTGTGGGTCTGTCAAAACCCAAGCAACTGTTGAGGTGGTTGCCCAAGTTGGATGAGGTCCACATTCCCCGAGCCGCATAATGTCACTTATCTCTACTTATTCCAGGATAGATTTTTCCTTTTCCTTTCCTCTTNATTTCCATAACTGTTAGAGAAATTATTTTAAAAAGTATTACAAACCTTATAAATTCCAAAGAAAGGCAACATTGGAATGCCCACCAGTGATGCCCACAGGAAAGCAGTAGATCGAGAGCTTTTACCACTTCAGATAAAAATTTCTGATCTGCAATGAGAAAATCCTCTCTCTTCTGTAGTTCCAGGCTCTACAGATCATTAGGTAGGTAAAGCAAACTTCTGGTCTTTTGATCATTCACAACTCTTTGGAAAGAAGTTTCCCACAAGGCTCATGATGCTCTAAGTCACTTTTCAGCCTCCCTCTCTCCAAGTTAAAACTCATGCAGAACAAAACAGCACTGCTGAGCTCAGCAGCGTCATGAAGGAGGAATCTGTGGCACCCTAAGGCCTGATTGTATAAAAATGTGTAATGTTACCAAGAAAGTGGAGTGGGAAAACATTCCCATGACTGCTTGGTAGGGCTTCACGCCTATGAGGCATGTGTGAAGATAGCTTCACACCTATGAATATTGCACAGAGTCTGACCCTCATCTCTTCTCCAAGATCTTAAATAATGTTCCAGCTGGGGACCCAACTATAAACATTTTTGCACTTAGAGAGCGATAAAAAGAGAACACATGGGATAGGAAACACTTGGTTAAATTTGCAGCTTTTCTCTACTTATAAATAATGAGGATGCATTTTTCCCTTCCTCCTCCTGTCAGCCACCTTCTGTTCCCTTGTCCCTGCTGCACTGCCATCTAAACACTCCTATCTCCAATCTTTTAAGTACCTGGATTAAGTTATAGCATCTAGTACACTTTGGGACACAAAATGTCATATGGCAAACTCCTACAGGGGAAGAGTAAAATTAGCTCCCTTTTCTGTCTGGGCTGCCCCAAACACAGTGGGGAACCCATCCTTTAAAACTCCTGATATGTGTGACCCTGCATGGGGAACGGCAAAATTCTTCCGTATCACTCAGTGAGGTTCTACAAAGTCTAAACCTACACACTTGCCTAGATTGGGTTTGAGTGCATGTAATGGACAAAAATATAGAAAGTGATTGTTCCTTGAGCATCATAAAAGATTTAGAGGGAAGGAGAGAGTACAAAAGATCAGGACAGGTCCCTAAATTTTCTGAATGCAATATGAGCCAACCTTCAGTTGTTTGGGTTTCTGTTTACCCTTGCAAATCAGAGGAGGCATTTCACCGGAGAATCTGTTGGTTTGCTGTATTTCAGAATGTTATTTCAGCTGGACAAACTATAAGCAGTTTTGCAGCTGCAAACGTATAGTGTCTTAAGTTTTTAGTGACAAAGTGGCATTGTATCCTTAAGAGATTATATTGCTATGGTATAGTGTTTTATTCAGATGATCAGAGTAATAAAAGAATAGTTTTCTATTGCCTGAATTGCTTTTGAACCAAACAGCTCATTTCTCTACCTCTAAATGAAGAGAAATAAGGTATTTTTCCAGTGTTTGGCACCAATAGAGTATTTTTAGAATGTTTCCAGTTATGGACCCATCTGCATCCTGTTCCACTGTTACTGCACAAAGAAAAGAGAAGCAGAACTGCACAATAACAGAAGAGGGACAAAGAAATTACTCCTAGTATTTCCCCCTCTCTTACCATGAAAACAGATTTCTAAATATTATCACCTACCATCTCATTTGAGAGGCTGCACTTCACCAGTGACAAGAGAATTTGCTCTATTGAAATCATAGTATGGGCACATTGCTAACTTATATTTGTGAGCTAGCATCACCTAAATTACAGTTTTATGACACGGTATTAGAAAAAGAAGGTTATGCACAGTGAAACCTGATTTTAACTGGGAATGGAGTAGTCAATTTAGTAGGGAAATTTAGTCACTGAGGGAAGCATGCTTTTAAAAGCCATATTGTCTAGAGGAACAGATACAGCACTGTCTTTCAGACTATCTTCTCATGGGCCTTAATAACAGTACTTTACAAACAGCTTTTTGTAATGAAATAAGCATTAACTCACATGCATAGATTGCATGCAGGCCTCAGTTGCTATAGCACAATCCCACTCTGCTTCTCACTCATCTCATGTTGCAACTTCCCTGCTTTCAAATGGTTAACCTTCCCCATAACAGATCTGCTTGTAAATATATTAAACACTTTATGATGCCATGCTTCACCTATAGGATGTATCTTCAACCCACTGCACACATGCAGAACTGAAGTCCCAAAAGGCTGAATGAGTTACCTAAGATTATACAGTAAATTAGTGCCAGAACTGAAAAATGAGGTTTATTCCTTTCAGTTCCACACTTAGGGCACAGTCTCTATGATAATATAAACAGAAACTGTGGAGAGCTTAGACAAACAATCTGCTGCGCTTGCCTGGCAATTCCTTTTTAAATGGACAGCAATTATTTGCATCTCCTTTCCTAAGGGTACAGTTTGAGATCACCTTAAGAAGGCTCAAACTAGGTGCTTAAGATCAGTGACTTTTTGAAAACTTTCCCTAAAACTGTCCTCATTTTCGGTTTGAAAGTAAATACTGGCTTCACTGTGCACCTGGTGAGGCTGAGGTGCTGTGATCCCTGACATTAGGAGGTGAGCCCCCTTTCCTCCCTGTACCACCAGCGCATTTCTCTACCCCTCGGCGAAAGAACCGGTGACAGCCACGCTCTGGCCTTCACACATCAACAGAGGAACAACCCTTTCTTCTAGGAAAATGTGCACTTCTAAACTTACCAGGGCCCACACAGGGTTAGCCAAAGACATTAGTATCGATACTGATGGTTATGCAACCTGGATGAAAATGTGCTTAGTTTAGACCTAAAGATACGAAGTGCTGCCTGAATATTGAGTGTTAATTTAATATAAGGGAGAAATACAGTCTGGGATCTAACAGACCCTTCTCTTCCACCAGTAACTCCCTCAGCTCTCCACACAGGTGGATCTTCTGCCTTCTTGAAAAAAATAATCACATGGGTGAATTTTCCAGTAGCTTTTCAAATGATTGCAAAACTATTTTGCAAAGTGGTCCTGGGGAAAATGTATAAATGGGCTTCAATGCAGCATAGCCTTTTACACCTAGCAGAAAACCAAATACGTTCCAGTGAAAACCAACAATTTTACAGTCAGATATGAGCACTGATTTGCTCAGCTGGCTGGTGGTGGATCACCCACAAAAGAGTTTGGAGGGTCTCTGTGTAAGAACTGGAGAAGTTAGGATTAGAAATGTGTCTGATTTAAGAGGGAGTTTTAAGCAATTAACTCTGCAAGCACACAAAAGTGAAGCACAAAGAAACACTAATGGGAAGAGATCATTAATGCAATTCATCTACATTCTCCATCTATACGCTCATTACCTGCTGACAACACCAGTAGGATTTGCCTATATGAGGAAATGGACCAAAATAGCTGTTGCAGAATAAGCCATTCTTCAATAGCTTTCTGTTTGTCCCTCTGTAGACACTGTAGGAATAATTAGCGCACTTATTCTGTTCTAGAATAATCAGTGCACTAATTATTCCAGACTAAAGTATCTTTTATACCAAAACACTTTGTCCACAAGGGGAGCTATTGTGAAATAGCTTGTGCTCCTCTGCTCAATTTTCATGTGTAAAAAGGACATAATCCTTGCTGTTGGAATAGCTGTACCCCCAGACTCCAGGAACAAATCAAATTATAGACAAGTTCCAATTCTGCCATCGTTCAGGCCGGTTTGTTAAAGTAAGTGAATACATAGAGTTGTTGTGAAAACAGGATTCAGCTGTACGGCAACGAATAAGCTCTTCTTTTAGGAGCATTTTCTTTATAAAATTATTTTAGTCACATTTGCATCCAAGCTTACTACCGGATTTAATGATTGTAGTGTACAGAGGCTGACATGGTAGATGAGACTTTGCCCAGTCTTTTGCAAAGTGTGAAATGCTGAAATTGGATGAGCATGTAGTGTAATTAGCTAATTTGATGGAGTAGCTTTATGCAGTCTGTGTCTAGAAACACCACTGATCTAGCAGTTTTTTGTTATGCAAAACAATTAAACTGAAGACCAACATGCCTAGACAGTGACCCCACAACACTGTTAAAAACCTTTTAAAACGAAGGATGGAAATGGTAGTGTCAAATCTTACTAAACTGGGAGGGCAGTCCCAATACTTTAGTCTACCTACTGCTCTCCTTTCAGCAGCCCATCCCATCAAGCTTGCAGGGCATATTGCAGAGGCAGACTCAAATCTCTATTTCTGTCTGTTTTTTGTTTTTTTTTTTTTTAAAATCTTTCCATTTTATCAAGGGAAGTGTAACCACATCTGAAGAACCAGTCCCCTCCTTTCTACTCAGGCAATAGCAGAATAACATGCTGGAACAAGGGGATAAAACCCTTTTTCTCTCACACCACACATGATTTGGCCCAATATTTGAGAACTATAGTGCTCAGATAGCAAGGCTGTGTAATATCCTACTTTGTGAAATTGAATACAAGATATTTACATACAATAAATAATACCTTTTCCACTTCCATGTTTCATACAGGTTGCACTGTCTCATTCACTGTCCATCCTCTGCCTTTGTCTCACTAGAGGGAAATCAAATGCAATTTGGTATATATTTCAAAGTGGCATCATTGCTTAGCATGTATTTTCAGGAACATTTGCAATGGTCATGGGATATGATTTGCTAAGGTTTTACCAATCTCTCTCATGTCTGGCTAGGACCTAGGAAGTTGTTTGGTATTTCTCAAAAGACATTCAGCGTCTTGAAGCATTCAGTCCCTTCTCACAGTATTATTTTGCTATCAATTCCTCAGCCTTTGATCTTGAAGTTTATTTAACCCAAGACATACTGCTAACCAATAACTACTTCAAACTTACTACTAATAAAATTTTCTATGATATGTTGAAAATGGACTAAATTATATTGATTTTTATTGTATCATAACCCAGAATTCTGCACAGAAAAATGGTTATTAAATAGCTCCTTACCAGAAGAAAATAGACATATACAACACATATGTAGCTCCCAAAAGCTCTGCTGATGGATTTCTTTTCATGTTAGCAAACTAATAGAACAAATTTGATTTGTGACAAATAACATTTGTCTATTTAAGGCTCATAAGGCAGCTTTTGCTAGTGATTCCCATAATAAGTTTTTCCTCAATTAAAGTTTCTGTTCATTTACAAGATGGATGCAATTAGAAATACAAGATGTTCAATATTCTCAGCTCAGACTTGTTATTATCTTGTGTTTCTCATGTGCTGCTGTAGCTGTTCTACCCCGAATTGAACTAGATTATGATTACTAGTTAAGAACTGAAAACACTGCCACTTTTACTTCTTTCTGGGAGTTACTTTATAAATAAATACTTTCAATTACAAAATTGTTCCCAAAGAAATGGGAATTATGTTGAAACTACCCCACTCCTGCTGTAACAGTTTCAGATTTATTGAATCCTTCTCTCTGTATTACAATAACTCCTGCTGTTTTACCTGGACTGCAGCAATGCCAGACTCCAGCCTTGTATTTTGTAGTGTTTCAAACCATCTGGGACCAAAAGAAACCCCCCAACATTCTATCTTCAAGCTTTTGATTAGAATCAGAATGAAAATACTAAGAAGAAATTTTAAAATGTCCCTTTCTCATTTCCAATAGGTGGGGTAAGAGCCACGCAGCTATATTTCAGTTTTACAGTTATCTGAGTTTACAGGCAAGGGTCTAATTTTATTTTATTTGTATTTATTAAGGCCAACTCCAGCATAGTGGCACTGACAATACAGATGAGTGAAGCAGATGAGAGAAGAAACATGTTTAGCATTAAGACAACGCTGAACTTGGAGAGACATACTTGCCCATCTGCAGCTATCCTACAGCTAGTGCTGTGCTCTTGAAGTAATTCTTATGAGGAAGTTTCATATCAAATTTCTTGATCTTATTGTCATAATCATTAAAGTGAGAATACAGGCTCCGGATATGGGCTTTACCACTGTATGAAGGCATGCTGAAAATTCAAATGTTCGGATAATTTCACCATCCTGTTGCTTTAGTGCTGGATCATTCTCATTTCTTTTTCAACACAACAATAATTTCAAAATGAAAGCTATGTGATGATACTCTTCCTTCCTTATATCTATTCAGATCTATGTACTCAAACGTTGTCTCAGTCTTTTAAATTGTTTCTTCTTTCCTTTCTGTATACATTTACCCATTTAAAATGTACATCAGAACATTAGATCACAGAAATTACAAGCTATAGCTAGTTTGCTGACCATTACATCACAAACAGCAAAGACAAAAATGCGAAGTAGTAAAGGTTTCAGAGTGAAGAAAAACATTGACTTTGGTTTTACACTGTAACAACTCCAATGGATGCTTCTGGTGCACGAAGAGTAAGTCATGGCATTTTTTATTTTCACTATTTAATTTTTGTTTTCTTTTGTTAAGCACTCCATGTACGTATGCATGGAAGAGAGGGTAAACCTGCTACTGCTTAGTTCTTACCCTTTTCATCACCTAGTAATCTAAAGCCAAATACTACCCACCCATTTTAATTGTCTCACTGAGGTCAAAGGGATTATTTACTTGTCTAAACTGGTCCTAAATAATAAGTAAGAGAACTAAATGATACTTAGAGATTGTTCCAAAACAATATAAACAAAACCAGATCAGCTGTCTCACCAGTTGCTCACACGGAGATGCCAGAAAAGCTATCCATAACACATCAAATTCTTTCTTTTTATTTTCCTTCTTGACAAACTATTCTTTCATGAACACAAGGGCAGGAAAAATCAGCTGCCAGATGGTGAACTAGGATATCAGCTATTGGATCCAATGGTACACCGAATGTAGCCAACATTCTCAAGGAAAGGCATTTAATGACATCTGAAAGAAAAAAACCCCAGTTTCTGGGAAAAAGTAATATGGAATCGACAAAATGGACAACTGCAAGGTGTATTCGCAAAGAGGATCACAGTGTAAGCCAAGATCAGAATAAAGTGAACAGATCCAGGAGAGTCATTTAGACAGTGACTTTCATTATAAATTACATATACAGAGCAAGTCCTGCAAATAACCAGCTTGTCATGCCAAGGGGGCAAAGAGTCCATATATAAATTTATGCTGAATTTGTCAGAAGCAGATGACATCTTTGGCTTTTCTGACATTCTTGTCCCTGTTCTTCGCTGGTATTCCCTTCCCAAAGTATTACAGATTGCTTTCTGTGTTCTGTCCCATGCCACCTTTGCAGATACATTCAGAGTGTTACACATTACTGAAATTAGCCCTCCATGAGATCCTGGCAGTTTAGAACAGCCTCGAGCAGCGAAAGAGATAAACACATATTTGTGTAACTATGAAATGCCTCAGTTGAAGGTAAACAAAGAAATTAGACTCAGAGAGTTCATAAGGGGAATGCAGGTCATAAAATCAACAGACTCCCTGAGATAAAAATAATGACCAAGCACTTTAAGCCTGTAACACACTGAAGATCATACAAAATGAGCTTGGCAAAGTACAATACACAGAAGAGTCATTTGCAAACCATACCATGCTCAGATCAGGGAACCATTCCGTATAACCTCACTGATTTCAGGATTTGTTTTATGATAGGCTACATAGTGAATTTCCAAATGCACTTTCAAATCAGACCCTAATGTAATCTCTATTTACAAGCTCGACTCCTTTCTTTTTTGAGTTTCTTACCAAAACCCAGCTCGTTGCCTAAGATTTAAAAGGGCTTTGGATTTCCCTATTGCAGATAGGGGCTTTTTAAAATTTTTTCCATCACTCAAGAGTAAGCAGTGTCTTTGGACACCAGTTTTCCTCCATACCATCACTGTCAAGCAAGAGTAACTGAAGCAACTGCAATAGTGTGACTCCAGACATTCACTAGTTTTACCAAGACAAACATTTGGCCTTCAGAAAATTGAGTGGTTCAAGTCAGCCTCTCACAATCTATTTTGAAATGTTTGTTGAACATGACAGAATAAGAAGTTTGAGAAAGATATAAACTTCATACAGGAATCCCAGTTCTGTCTCCTGAATGTTAGCGAAAAACATTCTCTGAGGACAGATTATCCTGTAACTGTTGATGGCAGAGTTATTTTACTTTCTTCTGAAGCAAGTGCTTCTGGTTCCTCCCGGTCATTGGACTAAATGGACCACATGTGAAATAAAAAGGAAGTAAAATGGATACTTCTATGCACCACCGTTTTCATTTATGGACCTAACAAGAAAATGACCCTGTAAAATTACATTCTTCCAATCGACATCTAATACTTTCCACTATTCTTTGCACAGTCCAAATTGAAGACCAGCTGATGTCCAGATGTCCCACAGATTTATTACCATCAAGAACAGGGGGGAACAAGGTCCATTGTTATGCCCTTCTACTACTGCACGCAAATGCAGAAGGACAGAAGAGGTGAGGGGAAAGCAGGACCATGGCTGAAATTCACCCAGTATTTTGGCTACCAGAACCAGCTGACTATAGTAACAAAAACATTTGTCATCCCCTGAAGTGGAGCAGCAAAGGGACAACTTCTCTGGCCTGCCAGGACACCTAGTAGGGCTTCTGCATTTTGAGACATGATTCCTTGAGGCAATATGACTGAAGAGATGCGGCTCCCTCCAGCGCAGGGTTCTGCTTAAATGCAACACGGAGCCCTGGAAAAAGATATTAACTCATTCCTCATTTGAGCTGGCAAACATACCAGGAATACCTGGCAGCAGCTCCCCGCCATGCTGCCAAGCATTCTAGGTACACAGCCGGCTATTTCAGTGATTTCAGAAGAACTCGGAGGATTTGCAGCACAGCAGCAGCAGCGAAACAAAACCAACATTTGATTTCTTTGCGCAAATTTCTATTCCAGACTGGAGTTAAACCCATTCAGGCACAAACATCCTGAATTAACTAATGTCCCATGGCCCAAACCCAGGCTCAACTCCCTCTCTATAACTCAGACAATTAAAGAGCGATACAAAGCAATTGCCTCTCCTATTCTCAGAATGTTTTGTGTTCACGTCACAAGGAATCCTGCAAAGCCTTGATAGGTATATTCATTATTTATGGTCTGCCATAATTATATTGGCTACTTATAGCTTAGCCTGCAGGACGCAGTGTCATGTGTGGAAAGCAGAACTTATCAATGCTAATGAACCTTTGCAAGGGATTTTTAAAAACTGTGATTCCTCTTAAAAACAAGAAATGCAAAATGGCAAGAAGTTTAGTAAGAACATCTGATGTAGCGTAAAACTGGGGAAAAGTGCCATTGGTTTTGAAACATGAGTTTCTACCCTCAGAATTTTTCCCTCCAAATAAGAACTGCAGCCCTTCTTTTAGCTTCTACTTATACAGTGTCCATGCTCTCAGTTCTTTGCACAAACTTGCACAGACTGCACTGGCGTTTCTTAATAGCAAGATATTTAAGTAGAAGCAAGTGCCCACCTTCAGGCTGGAGCTAGCTACCACCCACTGGTAGCATATAAACAGCCTGCTTTTTAATGTTAAAACAGAAAAAAAGGTGATGGAGATGTCTCTTCACATTTTTGCTAATGCAATCTCAGTGAGTAAAAATCAGGAAAACGGCTGGTATTCATACAAACAGCATCATTCCTATTGGTGTATATGGGCCTCTCTAGTATTATACAAAGCAACAGTCTTTGAGGTCTGGCAGTGTAAAGAAGGCAGAGGGCTTCAGGCAACATGGTACCCTATGGCTATGGTAGAAAATGTGCACATCAAGAAACTGGCAATACCAGTAAGGTTTGAAATATAAACACTCAGCTTTGAACTGAATTAGTGAAGAGAGAGATGATAAAACAGACACTCAGCAAAGGCTCTTCACAGAATGCCAGACAAAGTTTCAGCTTCCTTTTTTTTAAGTCTGCTAATTTGTGTTTATCAGCACAATGAAAGGTTGGGCGTGGAAAGATACTCAGAACTTAAAAGCTAAAACTGGACTGTTTACATTTCATTCTCTTTTTATTAACCATCAGCAAGTATTCTGCACAGACGAAGCCCATGAAAGTAATAATAGAGAGAAATTAATTAGATGACTGTATTTCAATCATGGGGTTTTCTTGACATTTCATACCAAAGGAATGCAGCTCAAGCAGTTTGTAACTGACAGCAATGCCATGAAATTGCAGTACAGCCTTGATAATTATCTTCTTCATTATTTTTATAATATATAAAGAGATAAAGTACAACATTCCTCTTTCATTTTATAATAGTATGCAGTATAATGGAAGCAGCTAAAGGAAGATGTTTGTCTTACAATGCTACAGTTTAAATCTAGTGACAAGGAAAGAAGTATCACATTAATGATGCACAGAGAAGTGCACTACAAGCAGCCATCCTTTATACAATTATTCCACACAAACTGTAAACATATGGGATAAATAATATACCACAAACTTTTTTCCCTTCCTCTATTTCCTTAATATTCAAGAAATGTCAATGACAACTCACTAGAAGGAAATATATATTAATGTCACTTACATAAATTTCCTTCTTTGCTTAAAGGTAGTATCATCAAAGCTTATAAATAGACTGATGACACACAAAGGGTTGGTCATTTCTTTTATGCAGCAGTACCAAGCGCTTCTGCACTACACAAGCCCAGAAAATTAACAGAAGTAGGAAGAGTCCTTTTGGCTCCATATGGAGACACAAAAGGAGTAAAGGTCTTACCAAGCATTATGGATAATTTTAATTAGGGAGAGTAGCAGTAAAGCAGTAACACTTCCATAACTTGGCAAACTATTTTAGACAATATTCAGAAAATGTAGGTATGGAAATCTCAGCTGGAACATGACAAACATGTGCAAGGAGATGAGAAGTTACCGTTTCCCTGTCTACCACAGTGTCAGCTCAACTTGGTATATGAACAACAGAAGTCAGCTCCAGATGGCTACAAACCAAGTCAGTCTGTTACCTTAGTAAAGCAGAGTTTGAAATCAGGATAACTTCAAGAACAGCAACTTTGCAGGTAGTTTCACAGAAGCTGCCAAATTAAGCCTGTAGAGATATGAAGCACTTAAAGCAGCTGTGGAGAACAGTAACCTCCTGTCTCTGAGCATGAAATAAGGATATTCTTTTGGTGCAACCCCTATAAAAGGCAAAATTTATTTAGTCTAGGCAACATCAGCTTCTTAGTCTGAATTAACGTATCCTAATAACATTATAATACATGCTTCCTTCTGTAGATTGCCTGGCTCCAGCAAAGGAGTTGGATTTTTAATTTACCAACAGACCTTTATAATTTCTTTCTTCAGTCATTGTAAGTAACACCCAAAAAGGAAGACTGCTTGTGCATAAACCAAAAATCCATCAGTAACTTTATCATTTTTTCATATCACAAGAGGAATGTGAGACTGTGATATTGTGATTCTAAATATGAGTGTTGCAGCCATGGAATGCAGACTTGGATCATATTGGCTGCAGTATAAGAACATTAACTTCAGGGTGTCTGACTGAGGCTCATTTTTTATTATACTCATGACATGCATGTATGTGGGTACTCTGTGCCACTTAACAGTCAGTTCCCCAGAGGTTTTGCCATGTTCAAGCTTTAAACAGATCTGTTAAAACTTTGTGGGAAAAAAAAAAAAAAGCCAGAAATATTTGGCTGTTTGCCCAGGTATTGTATGAATGATAAAATGTATCTTTCTGCATTTTCAAAGCCATGTGTTCCTTTAAATATATCTGACAGCTCTAAGCATTTTAGCAACACATATACGTTTGCAATGAGCTTTGGGTAAATCTGCAACCTCAGCCATTCACCCACCAGTTCCCGCATCATGCAGCCCAGCTGACCCTGTAGTTTCCTGGAAATATGGACTTCTCGGGCAATGCCCACTCTGCCTTGCTTGCTTCTACAGCACAGGAATACAGAACATGGGGTAGGTAAAACATATACCATATATTCATCTGTGCATCCAGAGCACTGCCAATGCATCTGCATATACCCCACACGCACAACAGATCTGACGTTTACTGTGTATGTAATATAGGGCCAGCCCACATGTGTGCTGTGAGTCCAGAATTGTCAGATCTCTTGTGCACACAGAGATCAGCTCCATGTTAACAGCACATCCCTCAGATGCAATGAACCAGTGCAATCTTTCCCAGTGACACAGTGGAAGATAGCATTTAAATGTATCTAAAGTCAACCTTATCACTAGGGGAAAATACTTTTCTGTTCTAAAACACACTATGGTTATTCAAGAATGTTCTATTCAGTAACATATATACCCCAGGCAGTTATTTTCATTGTTTTTCAATGAATCAGGGCAGACTATGATATTTTAGGGCATGCAAAGAATAAGGCTTTTGATCCTGAAGAACAAAAGGCCTGCATTAACCTATGTGCAAAGACAAGAGAGCTGACAAAATGTGGGGGGGTGGGGCAGGGCGAGGGAAGAGAATCTGTCAGATCTTTGAAGTAATCCAAGGTCAAAAGTTTCCTCTTAAGAATATACGAGCAATGTGAACTTACCCTACCCAGGAAGCCACCTCACAAGGTAAACATTTTCAGAAGACAAGTCCTTGAAACTCTTCATGATGTCAAAGGTTGAAATAAGCAAAGTGGCGGCTGGTTTAAGGCATCTCTCCTTTGAAATGTCCAAACTTCCTTAATTTTCAGAGACATTTTGCAGATAACGCCAACAAAAGCCCCGTTGGTACATACAAAAAGAGCCTGCACTCTTGGAATAAATAAAGGGATTCAAGTCAAGCCCCAAGGAATAGAAAAACCAACACAAACCACCCCCCGCCCTCCAAAAAAATAAAAAAGGTCAGATACTTCTAAAAAATTAATGTGACGAGTATCCAAAAATATGAGCTATCAAAATGGCCCATTAGAACAGAATCAGAGTGCTTTAGTAATAGCTGAAGCCTTGAAGACCTTTCCACCCATCAGATGTTCATTATTTGCTTCAGCTGAATTGCCAGAGCAGCTTCCATGAACTTGCCATTGCTAAGCCTGCTCACATCACTCTCCAAGCAATTTATGTCCAGAAGCTAAGTTTGCAATGAAGCTGACAGTGGGTGCTCACACAAATCCTTTTAGCAATTTAGCAAAGAGTTAATGATGGCTACCTGAAAGTATCCAAGACATCCTCCCATTTAAAGTTGTAGAATTTTGTTGTCTTTATGTATAAACTTAAGAAAATTCAGACTTATGGGAATAACAGTGTAACAAGGCTTCCAAACAGTTGTCACTTAAATACACATACATTGTTTTCATTTTCTCAAACCAAAGTTATTCTTTTCACTTTTTCATCGCTAATTCAATAGGATATTAAGCACATAAAAATTTTAAATACACAGATAGGACCATTACATTAGGCCTATTCACACAGGTAATACAGCATCACACTGACTTAACTACCTGAAATAGTACCTACAATTAGAAAAGAAACAAAGAGAAGTTTCTAAAAAGGAGAGCTTGAAGGGACATAAAGCACACAGCAGATACACTATCAGATTTCTTCATACAGAGGCACTGCTGCAACAGTGTTGTTTCTTCAAAGAGGTAGCCCCTCAACAACATAAAAATATACAGACTTTCAAACACGGTGAAATATTTTCTAATATGAACATCCTAAAAAAGGGAAATCAATAAATGGCATGAAAAACTTCAAAGACAGACCTCCTGTCAATGACAGAGGTTCTTCAGTGATGTAAAGTCTTTGAAGAAGGACTCCCAGTGCTGGGAAACCTTTGAAGTGACAGAAAGCAGACATTTATAATTACAGAAAGGTGCGGTGTCCAGCAGAGATAGTAAAAAGATATAACTGGGGTATGTGTGGGGGAGGTTGACGGTGGCTTGGGCCTTGAGTGACCCTGTTTACTTGAAGCCTAAAAGCCTGCAAGGTCAACTCTATATCCATATGAAAGAGACAATTTGTGAAATGGAGATGTGGGTAGGGCTTAGAAACGAAATTACTGCAGCTTTCACACTTCTAGCATATGTTTATTAAACAAGGCATCTCTCTCTTTTTCTCACTACCCTAGATTCCAGCACACACATAACCATACAGCCCGTTTTCACTTTGCAGCCTATAGTTCCCCTGAGGGGATAGCTGGGCTTGTTAAGTCCATTGGCTCTGAAGCTGACTTGTACTATGAAGCGGGGTAGTCCAGCTTTACAGATACTCATCTATATGTTTTTTGTGAGTGTATTGCTCCTTCCTGAAATTTTGACTTCCCTCTTCTCCCCTGCTCCCTGGCTATTTTTTTTTATAAAGTGATACAGAAATCCAGAGAAGTGAAAAATCATATTCTGGAAAAAACCTGTGAACTGTCTGGATTCTGGAGTTCTTTGAATTCCTGGCTACTTGAAGGGAAAAATGTGAAAGTTTAATTTACACAGACAGATTTTTGGTTTCCCCTCAGACTACAAGGTAAGTCTCTGCTGTATTTTTGGAGCAGAGCATGGTCTGCCCATGCTCTGAGTGGTCTGAAAGCAGAAGTAATTTTAGCATGGTATTGAGCTCACACTAGTGTGCCCAGCTGAGAGACAAAGTTAACAGCTCAATCTTGTCCCTGCCTTTCATATCTCCACAGTTCCTGGTTGTCCCAAAGCACAGGCCCAGGTCTCTTGCATCTGCCCCAAAGATCACATAGCTATATCTAAAACATTCATTTCTAGCTTCTTCCCTGTCCGTGACATGCTAGAAATACAACATTTACAGAAAAACATCAGCGTCTGAGGAAGTCGAAACAAAACACAAGCAAGCAAATCAGCAGGTGCTGCCACCTCATTTGAACTCGCTTGGTCTTTCTTCTACAGCTGGACCAGGATCTGGAAGCAGGACTGCTCACAGTGGTCTGAAATGGGTCCTCCAGTCAAGAGGTCTGCACTCTTCTGCTCTTGTGAAAGAAGGACACTAGAGCATCCTGTTCCTCAATGGCCTATAGCTCTGCCTGTGAGCCTCAAATCCATGCAGTCCCTAGGCAGGAAGAAAATGAACAGCAAAAAGCAAAAACCCGCTCCTTTTTCCTTGTACTTCTCTGCAGCTTGCATAGCTAAGTTCTTCCAGACAAAGGTTGATAGAAGATGCCATCCTTTTAACACTGAAATAAACACATGGACAATGATACTTGCTAACTTTTACATGGCACATGGCATCCACAGATCTCAAATCCAGTGACTAACCCAGTTTATGAATGGGAAAACTGAGGTCCTGGACAGAAATTCAGCCTGGCTCTGTAAAAAACCTTAAAGTCTGAGCACAAACATACCAACGTTTATTACTGCGGAAAATTCAGAGTAGACATCCTTTGAGTCTATTTTTGTCTTTAGATAACCTTCAGTCCCAGGTTAAGGTCAGAACTAGAGAAAATAATACCAAAGTCCAATGCAGTCTTTAGAGAATTGCTGAAGCTTATTTTGTTGAACTCCTCTTTTGCTGGCCAGACAGCAACCATGTAATTAGGATAACTATGCAATAGTGTTTTTAAGAGAGTGCTATAGAGAAAAACTCCAACTACAGTACATATAGAAGCACTGTATTTGTTTTCTCATGCATCAACAATTCAGTTTTTCTTCTGTTCAGGAGGTTGGCCTGAAGGGAATAAGGGAAAGGAAATCACAAAGATTATTACCTTTTTATAACTATCTTTCTAAAAGTTATGGCATCGGCTACATGAGGTGCGTAGTAAAAAGGAAAAAAAAATCCTAAATACCAATGGAGAGACCGTATGGAAACTCAGAAGCAATTAACATGCAGACAAAATTTTTAAGAGTAGTGATGAAATTAAGTATTGTTGCCAGAAGATGTTTACTATTTAAAATATCTTTCAGGTCTTTCAAAATATTGCTTGGAGGATTTGGCATGACAAAGAAAGCAGATGTCAGATAACACATAACACATCAAGAAAACAATAATATATTCCGAGCTTAAGAGTCCTGCTGGTGATATGGGACAAAAATATGCCTGGGCAATCTGAAATAGCTTTTAAATAAAACAAAACCCAAACAAATTTAGATGTTATTTTTGAAGTGCCTACACATCATGTAAATTTTGTGCCTCAAAAGTTAGGCAACAGACAGGATGAACTCAGCAAAAACTGAATTACCCTAAATGCAACAGATCAGTGGAAATTGTTTTCTGATGTGTAGTATTCCCTAGCTGCATAATATGCACTGATAAAATTCAGATCTAAAGTATGGTACGCAGTGCTGTTTATACCACAGCTGTTTAATGGCAACACTTTCATAAAACAAGCACCCTAAATCCACAGCTGGACTTCATTACAAAAAGGAGGGTGCAGATGTATAGACCTTTCCAAACTGAAAAGCAAGGATACATTCCTCATGGCTGCTGCATGACAATCCTTTTGCATGCTTAGCAATATCACTTTCAGTCTGTTCTGGCATGTGATATGACATGTAAAGATCTGCATCCATTAAGATACCTGTCTTTTCTCCTATTCATCCCTGTTACTGGGATCCCTTAGGAGTCACATACCAGTTGTTCCTCACTTTCACATCCTGGATTCTAGGCTCTGTCTGTAGTCAGTTCAGCAGAGCACAGACTACTAAGAGCAGTGGCTTTCTCCTTGCATAGAATGAGGACATGTTCTCTGCTGATGATTTGTATTGCAGCTGCAGTACACCTTGGACAAGAGCACAGAACCAGAGGTCATTGTACCATCACAGCCATTTGGGTAATGCCTCACTTACAAATGAGACCAGAGGAAAACAAAATTATGTTTAGTGCTCTACTTACACCACAGGGACATCCTCATGACGTAATGAGAAAGGGATCTAAGTGACCATCCACAGAGGAACCAGTAATGGGGCCTTAAAAATAAGGACCAAAACACCCTGAATTTAATAACAAAAAATAAACCATGAGCAGACATGATGCTCATACTATGATTCAGAAGTGGGAGGTTGGAATACCAGTACCAGTATTTCTCGTAATTGGAAAGACTTCAGGGCTCATTTCAGGGGCAGATAACTGCTGTTGCTTGTCTTACAGGTAACAGGAACTTGAACAACAGGCTCAGTTGACAGATAAAGTGGGCTACCTTATCAATGCATTTAAAAGAAAAAAATTGTCACATTTGGCCATAGTCAAGAGATCAAGAGAAAGAGTAGTACAGAATGACCCAAAGTTACATACCTGGTTGATATTCCAGGTTTTTACTGTAGATGATAATAAGTTCAGTGAGTTTGCCAAGATGTCATCTTTGTCATATTCCTTTTTGCTGTTCTTTTTGCCTGAGAACACAAGAATCAGATTTATGAAAAATGTATGCTGTTGTCAAGTACATACAAGTAATTTCTGTGAAGTGTTAACTAAGAAGGACCTATCTGCCAAAATTTAAGTATATGTTTGTTTTTAAGCACTTTTTATTTTCATTCTTCTGTGGGAATCATCAAAATATGATAATGTATTGTTTAAATTCTAAACTTCAAATATAATAAACTAACCTGAGACAGGACTAATGCTGAGAACTCAGTAATTCTTCTTATACCCATTGGATTTCAGGCACCTCTCAAGCTCCCAAATGCTTTTCAGATCCTAGAGAAGTCTCACAAAAAAAACCAACCAATGAAAACCAAAAACCAGACTTTTTTTTTTTTTCAAATATCAGAATACATTGCTTGCTTCATTAAATAGCCTCTTCCAAACATACAGGAGCTGTACATAATGGAAACTTGAAACGCTGTATTAGCAACTGACTGCATAAATCTATAAAAAACAGACATTATGAAACTTCTCCAAAACAGATTTAACCATTGTATTCAATTCTATCGGATAACATCTACATACAGTCTCCAAAATATGTTCACTTTTTTTAATATCAATAAGAACAAGGAGCATGGATCAGACCTCTAGTATTCTTTATGCAGCAAACCACAAACAGGAATCACTTGCTCTGAGTGTACTATATTACAGCCTTACCCTGAAAATGGCGATGCATGTATGAAACTGAAAGTCAGTAATTGTGAAAACTAAATTATCAATATTAGTAGGATGAAATCTACTTTTGAATATTAACTGCTTAGCACCACTGACCTGATACATGAAATATAACAGAAATGAGAGGATAAAAGTCACCATGGAACAGAAAATGTTAATCAGTTTAGTTGCATCTTTCTTAGGACGTTTGCTGTTTCTGGCTACAGTCTGCATGTCCTTTGTGAAAGACAATTGAGTGTTTGAATTGAAAAGCAGTGGACAAGAGTAAGAATTCAAAGATCACAGCATCAAGATTTCTAGGGCTTTCCAGGCATCAAGTATGAAATGGATATTCAGCTATTTAGCAGTGAAAAGGCAGCAAAATAAAAGCACGCTTGCACAAGAAACTCTGGGCAAAGAGCAAAACACAAGTTGATTAATGGTTGGGATATGGACTAAGTTAGGCATTAGAGAAAGGACTTTTGAGGCTTGTCTCCAGCATGTGGATTTTTGCACATAGCTTCAGTAGGTTACTCAGGGCTCAGTTCTGCTGCCTAAACATGGCTCTGTCTTCAACCCATGGAGATGGCAGATAAAACATAGGACATGCAGCTACCAGAACTTTCTGGAATAGCAGCTTTAGGCCAGAACAGAGTAAGGCTTCTTAAATGGCATTAGACCACTATATGGAGGCAACTGAATGCTCCTGCACGGCATGGTATGTAGGGACCCAGCTCTGAAGTGCAACCCAGAAAACCTGTCCCAGTCCCTGTAAGCACTGATGCATTTTGTCTGCAAGTTTTCTAGGCCCACCTTAAAACTTGCCCCTTAACCCTGGGCAGGTCAGCGTTTTGACTTAGGATCCACAGATCAGAGGATGCACTACAGGACCAATCCAACATGCAACTGTACATAAGCAAATCTCACTAAACATAGCAGCAGCAGCTAGAAGTTCCCTCAAAAACCTGGGGAATGAGGCTCACTGTCAGTCTCACTTCCTTAAGATGACAGATCAGCAGCCACTGTGTTTTTATGCAGGGTCTGGAGGATAGTAACATTGCCTTCTGCAGTAAAGCAATGCCCAGTGAAGTACCCTAGCCAGCAGGATTGTTTAGAATTAAGTTATTATCCACTCACAGATGTCTAACTCTTCTTATGTGCCAGGTGATGCCTGACCTCCAGGTCACCTAATGCTGTGCTGCTACCTGGGCTCCTAGTCCACTGATCAGCCAGACCCACTCCACCCTGGCTACAGGGTCACTTTTCCCTCCAAAACCAGGCTGCAGCCACCATATGACAAAAGCCTGAACCCCACATCATGCATGAGTCAGATCACAGCGAGGGTGTGCACTTATGTCCTACAGTTCAGGTAACTTCTTACAGTCATACCATGTCTCAGCGATGGTGATAACTGCCCTTCCTCAGGCATGTTGGGGTGGGTACAGACCCTAACAATTAGGAGGTTGTAGCTACTGTGATGAGAAGGGCTGTCTATGACTCAAGGCAAAATGAATTCAATTCCCACAGCTGCTAAATGACAAAGACTTCAGAGATACCACTCTTCCACTTTGAAGGATAGCAGGACACAGAACAGGAGGGGAAGAGGTGAGCCTCATCCTAAAGGAAGGATGGCTACTTAGAATCTCCCCTCTGCTATTTTTTTTTTTCTAAAGGGAAACCACATGGTCCAAAAAGCCACAGGGAAAAAGGAAAGCAACAAGGGAGCAGAAGATTGTTCTTACTTCTGTATGCTCTAGATTCCTCGCAAATAACAGGGATTTGTTATGTTGCAGGAAAACTGAGCATCTAGCTGGAGCCCTCCTGCAGAAATCAAGGCCTGAAGAGTGTAGGTCTTTGACCTTACCCGATTTTCAAGGGCATTTTTCTTAGCTCTTTTGCAAACTCTGTTATCTCAACTTCAGTGGCAGTATCAGTCTAAAATCCAAAGCACAAAATTCAGATATCTCCTAGACTGTTCGCTTTCTTTTGGGTTTTTCTATCAATGTTATAATACAATATATACAGAGACTAACTTCTAGAGGGTTTGGAATTAATCTGTTCAAATTGTTATTGTTTGGAGAGCATGCATTCTTCTAAGAGTCGCCTACCTCTCATATCCATAAACTATGCACAGTATGGTGGGTTGGATAACATCAAAGGAAGCAGATCTTCTTCAGTAATATATTGTATTCTGTAAATCAGCTTGAAATGTATTTTTGAGCTCATTTTGATTTTTATGTTTTCTTTTTCCTGCTGCTTGATATAAAACTGACAAAGTAAAACTGACAAGAAGATGTAGAAAGATGCAAGCTTCCTAGTACAGAAGAGTAAACATTTCTCTTAACAGATGGAGTCATTTTCGCTTTTATTATCATTAACAAACTTCAAAACTCTGTGCAAGTGGAGGAGCCAACAAGCTAGCGGTGTACTCCTGGATGTTGCTTTACTGCTATATCTTTACAGAGACTTGTATATTATCTTTAGAAGATCATGGAAATGAAGACAGTATCAGCTACACATATAGGGCATCATCGAGGCCTGCAGTCCAATACTTTGAGCAGGACCGCAGCAATTGGACTGTGAAGGATAAGACAGACTACGCTCTTTGAGTCACTAAACTGTTATTATTCAAAAGCCAGTGTTTTCCACCTCACAGCAACACTGGACTGCAGTTATTGCCTGCTCTGTAGCACAAAATAGCTGCATTGTTTATGTAGAACACAGATGACATTAAGAAAGCAAATATATAGGTTGAAAATGGGGCAGTAATGCAAATAAGGCCAATGCTGAAGTGGAGTGAGGAAATGCTTGGGGGAGCAAATACTTGGGGGAGACCTGATGCCTGAGTTGGCAAAGCTGTGCAGCTAAACTTTATTTGCAATGAAGGACAAGAACCAAAATGTCCACAGGATCAATTCTTCTTTGTCCCAGTCTTTATGGATCTTCCCCATGTAAACCATCCCTGCCTTTTTCACAGCATAGTCAAAGAGATGGTTGGTATTCTCAGCCCACAATCTATTGCTAGTAATGTATATGTTACTTAAAGCAGCACCACACAGTTATGAAATCATTCTTTCAATTAGGAAAATTACTGTAAATAATTTTTTTGGCTGTCCAGTCTGTCTACAATATGCTTATTTTTTTCTACTGTATACAGACATCTAGCATTTGGAGGTGTTCTACATCAATTAGTTTTGAGAGGAAAACACATTATGAACCACAAGGGTTTTAAACTACAACTGCATTTCCAGACTCATTGAAACCAGCCCAAATTTAGATCTACAAGCTCCTTGTACAATTTTTCCTTTAAATTTTCTATTATTTTATACCATCAATTAGCTGGTGGTAAATTGTAAACATAGCTAAAACCTGCAGAGATCCTTTTATAAAGAGTTTAAAAAGCCATTTAAGATTTAAGCCACTGGATTATTAATTTACTTCAGCATTTGTGAGCTGGAAAACTATAGCTATAGCATTTTGTTTTCATGCGTAGCTTGTAGACTTTACTCATGATAAAAAGGATTTTCTTTTTGGTTTTCACAATAACTTTTTGCTCCACGTCTCTTTTAGCTACAGACTAATTTGTAAGAGCATTTTGTTTGCCTGAAATGGGCAGCAATTTAATTTTCTTTTTGCTTCTTTAATGTATCAGCAGAATCGGTTAGATGCTGCAAATGAGTAAGGAATAATAATATCCAGAGAAAATTACAGAAATAAAGAGTAAATAACTCAGTGTTAAAGAAGAATTAATATAATGGGATCACTCAGAAACTATCAGGATCATTAATGAAATTAAAGTATAACCCATACTAATTTAAAAATTCAGTTAAAGGCTACATTTAAAATTACTAAATGTCAGGGGAAAATATTTAAATTATGAAACTAATTATTATAAAGCTCTGCCTGGAAAGTACCCATTTACACAAGCCTAAAGTCATGCATTGAGTTTATATGCATTGATACTCAAGCTATATTATTGAGCAGAAAATTATTATGGGAAATGGCTTAGTTCCATTTACTTTTAAATAGAATTATGATACAAATAAATATACAATTACACTTTTACTGTATTTCTTGTATTAGCTTCATCTGACTCTTCTGATACTTTGAAATTAATTTGATTTTCTGAAATATATACACTTGTACGTGTACTTAAGGGATAGATTTACTGACAACATGTAGGGTGGTGAGGGGGTGATAGCAGTGTATCAGGGATGAGGCTGAATTGCTGCTGGGTTCTTTGAGTTCCTGTCCATCATACATCATACACTTACATCATACACCACCCTCCACACACATATATACACACCTGCAAAGCATGTGCAAACATGACTGTCTCTGATTCACTGACCAAATTTTCTGTGCAAATACCAGCAAAATTTTCAGACGTAATTTTTAACAACTAACAAAGATTTTGTGACTGTACTCTAAAAGGAAGTTGGCAAATAGTTAAACTCTGAGAAGGGGGCCTGGAAAACCTGCTACCAGTGAAAGACTGAAGCAGCTGAAGAGATGATTAATATATGTCAGGATTACAAGGTGACATCTCAAACACATGGATGTCTTGACTGATCTTCAATGGAGAGAAGACAGATTTTACCCACAGTTTATGGGATTACAGGAAGAAAAGTTTGTGGGCAGAAGCAGCACCAGTTATTTGATATGAGTCATTGAATAGCTGAAGCTGCAAAAGCTGTCTTTAGCTAATAACTGGAGGATTTCCTAGCCACTTGAATTCTATCAGTCACATTTGGGTGTCTTCACTAAGCTCATACAGTTCAACCACAACCACTGTATCTAATTGAGAAAGCAGGCCAAATTCTAGGGCATGGTTATGCAGAAAGTCTGAACTAATTTTTTCAGTCCTTTCTTTTAGATATAGAGTACAATTCTGATAACTAATTCATATTGTAGGTATCTGTTGTGCTTCACTGACACAGCACTGCCAAATTTTAAATCCTGGAAATACTACTGGTAGACATACTTTCTTCCCTACTGGCCCCATGCCTTCCCTATTTATGTTGTTGTCCCATATATTTCCTATTTTTCCCTATTTGTCCTGAGCACAAGGGAAAGTGTGGGAGAACTGAAGTTGGCAGAAAAGGAGTTGAAAAGACAATACCATTCAGGGTTTTTTATAAAATCAGTCCAATGAGGACAATAAGGTAAATAACCCCTTTGTGTACTGTATACCAGTTACAAACAGTATTTGCTGTCAATGACAACCTTCTGGCCACCTCCAGAGTCCTTCCACAATTACAGCGAATTGCTAAGACACCAAAAACCAGATGATAAAGTCAGTAAACATGTAAAATTTGAAGCAGCTTGTTGACCTCAGTGGAGTTATTCCAAAGTTAGGACAGCAAAACTACAGCCAGAATCCAGATATACATGACAAATTACTGTAAATAATATCTTTCAGATGTCTGGATATATTCTTTAAAGCCTCTTCAAATATAATCAAATGAATACCCCTGGTCAATCACAGCACTATTAAAACATACAATCAGAATGGTCATGGTCTCTCAAACATAATTGATTTTGTCCAGTTTGTGAAAAGAAACATTTTGGAGAGAAATGAGAGTTGAGAGGGTCTTTGTTTTGGGCGGGTTTTTTGTTGTTTCAGGTGACCTCATAATTTATTTCCAAATCTGGAACAGTCTGTTCTTTTTCTTTAAAAACAAACTGGAAAAAAATGTGGCTTCAAAAACAGAGACAAATCTGCCGAAAGACTTTGCTGAGTGTATTTCTCCTTCATTCTGTTCGAGATGATCAAACAATAGGTTTTCTTTTAAAGTATTCATTGGCTTTCTTATAGCTACTATATTCAAATATATTTAATGTACTTTAAAGCTACATAAAAAATGTGGAACAGAGTAAAGGAAGAGAAAGGCCATTACCCCATTACAGGTCATCTTCTGGTCAAAAAATATTTTGCTGTCCAGGGAAGTTTACAACTTCAATCCTTTGATGACACTTTAAAGAACATAAAAGTAGATATTAAGACAAAACGCACACTTATATATATGATATGAATCATGTCTATATATATGTCATATATATGTATGAGATGAATCATTAATTTCCCCTAGTAATTTAGTGATATCAATTACTGAGTTATTTTGCCTGCCTTTTTGTCAGGATGTGACCCTAGTCCTTTAAAGTTTTACAGATGCAATTTCCCTTAGAAGGAGTGGAGGAAAAAGGGAGAGAAAGAAGGGGAAATGAACATGTATTTTCTCTGCAATACACAAATTTAGCTAGAAAAAACAGCAGAACACCTCACTCAAAGCCAATTTTTCAAAATGTAACTGTGCAAAATGCCAAATGCAAACCCAAGACTGTTAGGTAAATCACACCACCTCCAGTCCCTGACATAATCAGAGAGCAAGCAGAGCAGGAATCAAACAGCAAGTGGTTTCTTTGTTCGCAGATCCAAGTTCTTCCTCACCAGTGCTCAGCTCACATTACCCTTGCTTTCCCCCCCACTCCCTTTGCTCTGTCCCAGAGCAACAGTAGCAGTGATTCTGCAGGTAACACTTTGTTTTTTCATCCTGGTCTTTCACTGCCCATGGCCCAGCTACTCACAGGCATGCTCCTTTCAAACTGTCCAGCAAAATCCTTCCATACATATAACTAAGCTTTTCTCTGACCTGCCATATGGCTTGTCTTTTGCATTGTCAATTCCCAAACAATTCAGTGTTTCACTCTAAATATGAATTTTCCTATATCTTCTATTCATCCTTCACTGTCAGGTAGTTGTCAGAGGCTGCTTGCTTTGAAATCTCTGTCCTAATGATGATGCATGAGAAGAATATAACTCCTGGCAGGTGTGTTTAGTAACAGACTGAAAACAGACCTTAGAACAGAAAAATATGTAAAGGGATAGAGTTTATGAAACGTAATAACAAAACAGATATTGCATTTTAAAATATTTTAAGTCATACGGGCCTCAGAAAAAATCAAGAGCTAACACTTTCAAAAGCTCCAGGTTAATTTTTAAAATACTATTGGAAGCATATTAGATATTGACCTCATTAACCGGAAAGGTACAAAGCATGGTTTAACTTGTTTGAAAGGCAGTGGTGGCAACAGCGGCAGCATCGCACCGAACTGCTTTTTTTGCCAAGATCCAGGAAGGACTGTGCCTTAGTTCCTGAAATTCTCCTGACCTAATTCCTACCTGAGTTTACTGGTGGGCAAAAGGAGGGAAACAAAGCATCTTTGCATTGAACCTCACATAATTCCTTGACTTCACAAAGCTTCCACTGGATCTGAGTTCAGGGGCTTGCAAAGGTCAAGGCAGCATTTTATCCAAAAGAGTTGGTGTATAAGTAGTTAACAAGCATAAATACCTGATAGGAAGTTGTAAAATTTCAAAATGGGTAGGGGATAAAATAATTCAGAATAACAGGACTAAATTAAGAGAAGCAAAATTCAGTCAAAAGATCACAGGTGAACAAGTGTGACCATTTAGTGCAGGCTCACTTCAAACCAAAACCAAATGAACCAGAAGACAAGTCATCTGAAGCAAAAAGTGCCCGAATAAAAAGTAAAGAAGCAAAGTATAAAACAGCAGCTACAAAAATTAGTAAATTGTGGACTCCTTCATGAAGATTAACACTACCATAATGCTAATAGATACATAACACACAGGAACGATTTGTGCATTTGCAGTAGAGCAACATAGACAAGAACTTTCTTCTCCCTGTTTTAGCAACATAAAAATAATTACTTATAATAATGCTATTTACCAACCTTAGTGCTTGTACAGTATACCAAATATTGCTCTGCCTCATTGTGAAACTGTCTACCTTCTTATTCAGCCCAGACTTTCTTCTCTACCCCAGCCCACAACTACTGCTGCTTTACTACCAGCAAGACTCCAGCACATCCTGACCCCAGGATTTTACTATGGAAAATTTTCTCATTCCTGTATGTCTGGCCTTTTCTTGTCTCTGAGCTCACCTTTATCATAGTCCCACTGTGACAGTCCCCTATCTACAGGAAGTCCTGTTTCTACAACTACACCAACTTGTTAGTGATTACTGCCCTGAACCCACACTAGATCTGCCATTTGTGAAGTTTCCCTCCATGTTTCTGTTCTGTCAGCAGCCATTTTTTCCACTGATTTCACTGTTCATTTGGCTGTGTGTCACTGCCCTCATGCAAGGAACTCCTTGGCAGCTTACAAAAAGAGGCCTTTTTTCCACATCATCGTAACTTGCAGACTCTCCTACTGCCTCATTCCTCCAGGAACTTCCAAGCATAGCAGGCATCTGACTTTCCTAATTGCCATGTCATAGAGAAAGAAAAAGTACCTTTCAAACTGCCTGTAACATTACCATCCAGGGGAAGTAGTCTGAATTGTTTAAAACCAGACAGTACAAAGCATCGCACAGTACACATGGGGAAAACCCAATGTTGGCAAGGGACTAAACTTGGCAACTTAAAACGTGTTTTCATTCTCCACTTTTTGTGATATCCTGAAGCCCTTTCCTACACTAAGGTAGAAATTGGCACTTGGAGTTGAACCTTTCTTCCAATGTAAATAATGGCTCTAGGTTACACCATGTGACTTCCTTACCTTAGGTATCTATCCATAAGTGTCAGTTCAATTATCCTTAGTGATTTTATTAGTTATTCCTTTAGTACCTGGGGGGGAGATCTACTTTTCTTTCCCATTCAGTGTACTGGAGTGATTCAACAGAGGTCACGGGAGCAAAACCAGCTCTGCAGCCACTTCAAGTCAATTCCTTTAAGAATTGGGTCTCTCCAAACTATATGCTAACTGCCACAGTGCTGGTCACCTCTCAGATTCTGTTCTGCCTTCTTTGTCAAATGCAGTTGAAGTGGCATGCTTCCATGAGAGGAGACAGGAGAGCACTGCTGGGGAAGGCGTGGGGAGCATGCACATTTGTGTACCACATGGGAATGCAGATGCCTTGCGAAGCACAGAGGAGGAGAATGAGTGGAGAAGTCACGATCTGTAATCAAGCAGTACCTTTTTCCCCATGGAGGAGGAGTGCAGGAAGAATGCCTCCAGGGTCTCTTGGCTCCACAGTCCCTCCGTGACCAGAAGGGTGCTTTCTTCACACACACAGACCTTCAGGGTTTAGCCGAAGTACTCACCCTGTGACCAAAGATGGGTTAGACTTGGACACCTACAATTAGCCCTCACAGCCTTCATTTTATTGTTTTAAACACTAATATTCACATTAATAAATATCTGATTGAATCACTTTCCAGGCTCTTCTGTTCATTTATGTACCAGTTTTAATTTTTTCTCTCAGGTAGTTGAAGAGTTTCAGCTGCTGAAAAAACCAAACAAACCAAAAAGCTGGTAAACATGCCAAGAGGAGAGCAGGGCTAATATCTTGTAGCCTTTATGCATCTTCTGAGGCTCTGTGTAAATTGTAAGGCCTCTTTCTTGTTTTACTGCACACTGTTGGCATAGTTGGAGCAGGAATCTTGTAATGTCAGCCGAGAGGACCCATGCAGAGTCACCGAAGCCCCAGGAAGAAAAGAATTAACAGCCTTCAGAAATGGAAAAGTTTTAAAAAGAGATATTTAAAAGGTTTGACTTGCAGCCAAGTGTTAAACAGTAAATACAAGTTTTAAGTGTCTTAACGATTGAGATGAAGTACCATAATTCAGCAGCATGGAATGGGACCTCTTACTGGGAGAGGCTAAAGAAGAAAACTGAACGAGTACAAAAGGAACCCCCTCTAGGGAAGATCTCACACATTTGGGCCTGGAGTCTAGTTAGAGTAGGCCAAAACCTGATACTTTTATCTCCAACCTTTGACCTTGACATCTGGAAACTTAGTTTGAGTCAAACAGAAGGAAGTTTTCTTTTCTATTTCAAATATTTTATAGAAGAAAAACTTCAAGTATCTACAGTCAAGTCTGTTAGTACAAACTACTTTTATTTGTGCACTTGTAGTGAACTCTAAAATATGGAACATTTGTGCAGGAAATGCATGCGTCAGAACTTTTGGGAAAAGAGAGTAACTTGGTGAGACTGGCACATTGTTCGATGCTTGTATGGGATCCAGATAACAGCCCAGATAAACATCTCCAAGGGGGTGCTGAAGAGTATAAAAGGTCCAGTTCCTTTGATGTTCTTAGATGTTCTCATTTAATAGCTATCAGCCCTGGTGCCAGAAATAACAACATGTTTAAACATTCTGTATCAAAACACAAATTAAATTCATTTAGCGTAACCTGTGTTTCCAAAGTTCATTTTCATCTTTAGCTGGAACACTAAGTGTGATGTAACTCATGTTCTTCCTGGCAGTTATTTTCATTATTATGTTTATTACTCATTTAAGAGACTTTTTTTTTTTTTTTTTTACCGAGG
>VYZV01000927.1:327-17450 GCA_013401275.1 Pandion haliaetus | reverse complement strand
TATAACATCAAAAGCTGTGGTTTCAAATAAGCCCATCTGAGCTACAGGAGATTTTCTCCCCTTATATGAAGCTAAACAGCAACTTCAAAAACATATCTCAGTTATAGTATTATTTTCTAGTTGACTGAAGTAATGGGTTTTATGTCAACCTGTTATATTTGCATATAATAAATGACTACTTATTTGTATTGTCCGAGCAACTCCTTTAGCCCGCAATCTGTTTAGAAGTCAGATGCTTTCCACAGATACCAGCTCTCTCCTCAGAAGGATTTCTGATCATGTGAAAGAACAAAAAATAATAATAAAGGGACCTCTTGTTCAGGATTCAAACGATTGTTTGAGATCAGTTCGTCAGTAGTGGAGAAGACAGATGCAAGCATTTTAACATCAAGTTGCTCAGGCCATTATTAAAATTTTATAGCAAACAATAAAATACTAAACAAAGAGTGCAATACATAACACTTAGCAAAAAAATTTCTAACCTGATATGTTCCTTTTGATCACTAAGACTTCTGTTTACAAGTGAAATATTTTTTTCCATCCACTATTGATTAATGGCAAATGTGCAAATTCTCATTGGACGTGCATACAGAGGTTTCAGAAATCAGCCTAACTCTATAACTGAAGGCAGAAATCTGCAGGATTTTCTATTTAACAGAGCTTTTTAGGATATATGAAGTCCCTCATCAGTTATTTTACTAGAAATACTAGAACATTGCTTAGCATGCTGGCCAAAATACCAAATTACTCCAGGCAAAATATTTTACTGGTAATTTTCAGTGAGTCTAGACAGCTTTACAGCGCTACTTTTAAAAGAGTGCAATGTCCACTTTAAAGGTCTTGCCTCTGCATTTCCCCATGCAGACAGAACACCTCTCATGTCAGTGGAGAATACAGGCTTCAGCTGAGGAAGTTATGCCAAAAGCTTCACCTTTTATTGTCCTGAGAATTTTATTGTGTTTGAAGGAATTCAGTCAGTAGGAAGAATCTATACACATCTGCCATCAAAACCAAAGTACCATCTCTGAAACTGTTAAAAATTCACTTACATAGATTGATATTGCTGTACATAAACACTATGAAAGACCAAATTTTTTAGAAAAGATCAGTGAATTCCTCGTTGGAAGCAGGTACCTGCTTAACTGTCTCTGGTCTAGAAAATAGGCACCTTTGCAGGAGACGTAAGCAAATGGAAAATTGCTCTGTCATTCTGAACAATGAGAACGGAGGAGTTCTGCTCCTTATTGTTTTACACAAGAGTGTGTAAAACATTTTTGCAGTTTCAGAGATTTTCATCCTGCCTCTCAAAATGAGTTCAACAATTCCTCTCACCCCCCCATACTAGAACAACTAATAACACTGTATGAAACACCCCTCACACCTTCCACCCTGGTCTCAAACCCTCCTATGATAACTCTCTTCATGTGCAGTTTGCAGTTCTCTACTAGCCTCTTAGAGCCTTATTTTTCATAAAGGTGGCCTAACAGAAGAAAGCACACAGCCACTAAAAATGTTATCCTGTGCACTTTGGCAACACAACCAGACCATCCCAGTTAATATTTACATTACTGTAGAGTAAAATGAAGAAGTCCTTTCCACAGTCTTAGCTTTGGGCCACTTCACCTCAAGGAGCAGACTGCTTCTCCCCTTACCTTATCTTCTGGTCCTCATGAAAGGCCATCCTGTTGAGACTATCATCCACATGAGTACAGTTGACTGCTCTACAGCTGGCCAGCCTGTTTCCATAGCCCTGGCTGACATGGCATTTGGCTCTTCATTCTTGGTTAACTCAGGCTGTAAGAGGACATGCTATTCAGCTTAAAGGTTTTGGTTTAATAAGATAGCGTTCACATTTGCTTTCTTGAAACCCAGAGCTGTGGCATATGATCATTTCCAGGTTTACAGCTAGGCTGTAATTGTTGATGCACATACTCATAGTACCTAGACTCATTACCAAACTTTACAATTATTTCTTTTTGTTTTATGTTAGCATGCTCCAACCACGCAGTGCACTAGAAGATAGAAGTCAGGTGGCCTTTTGGTCAGTGATCCATCTCACAGGTCTGTTACACAAACAATGTAAACAACTTGGAGAATTATTGACCTGTTTGATTTTACATATCAGTGTTGGGAGGAGAATGAAAAGTTGATACAGAAATGAAGGCAACCAAGGAAAAAACCCATAGAAATAATTTGATGTACCCATCTGTATTTTAGTATGCAGGAAACTAGGTAAAGTGATATAGGTGGGAGAGATCTAATTCTCTCTTTTCTTCACAGCTCCAAACCCAAATAAATAGCAGGGGTGCTGAGCCAGATGGGTTTTTCCATTTCCTAAATTTTCTTGTGTCTTAACTCTACAGTACAGCAAGAGGAATATTCTCCTTTTGAAACCCAGACTTAGCATTAACATTTATGGGAGTTACGCACACATCAAAAGAAAAACCTACTTTAAGCAATTTATAAATCTGAGTATTTTTTCTCTGACCAGTGCACTTGTAGGATTATCTATAGGAAAGTGCCAAAATTTCTCATGTTATTTCTGCTGCTGAATACCTGTATGAAGGAAGAAAGGTGGGGAGAGAGAGAAAGAATGAGAGAAAAAGAGAGAAAGAGAGACAAAGAGAGAGAAAGAATGAGAGAAAGAGAGATGGAAGTAGAAGAGGGGTGGGAAAGGGGAGAGGGGGAGACAGAAAGAAACACCCAGCAGATGTGAAAACTCTTTAAAATCGTTTCTATTTTTCTTGGTATGTTTTCCTTAGCATTTCAGGGACAAAAAGCATATTTGTTTATGTTTAGAGCTGTTTGTAGAAGTGTTTCCCTTCCTGACAGGACCCTTTCATTGCTTTTTGTCCACTTAAGGAATGTGTACATGGCACAAATTCAAGATGTTTAAACCCTCTGTACGTATTGCTATCAAGTACTTGTACTCCCTTCCACTTTTTCAGAGCCTTCTGATCCTACAAATTAATGTATGCTCCCATCATTATTTTGTGATTAAAACCTCTCGATCTTTCATACATGCAAAAAATTGGATTCCTTGGTCATACATTCCCATTAGAGGGAGAGCTGATTAAAGGAGTCCCTTATTCAGTTCCATTCCAATGTTTCCCAGTTTAATCTCTTGGAGAAATAACACTACTTCCTTTTCCTTGCTTCTTCCCTTGACTATTTTTAATAGAGTTTGCCCATACATATTCTCTTTTATCTGATGTGTAAATTTAAATTCAGGAAAAAAAGTAAACTTAAGCTCTTCCTGTAGAAGAGTAAGGTGTTTTTGTGATCGTTTTTCACTATAAAGTCGTCATAAATTTGCTCTTGGCCATAGGGCCAAAAGTCCCTTCTGAGAATCTCTTGGATCCCAGCTTTGGATTCAGTGGATGGTCAGTGAATCAGGGCTGTTTAAAAAAAAAAATATTCCGGGCTCCACAAATAGACACTTTCCAGTGATACCATGTTTCTTTGGCAAATGCACTGTCCTTGCTGCTATTCAAGACAAATCTGACACCATGATTATATGGGAGTTGTCATCTTATACTGCAAAGGACCTTGGTCGTCTTCTCTGTCTGTAAACTGCACAGCTCAACAGCCCACACTCATCAGAGATGTTACCACCAGCTGGTATTAGGTCTTCATATATTTGCAGTACTAAACCCCACAATTCCCCACTCCATTTCTCATTATATTGTTTAGTCCCTCTAGAGGGTTTTATTTCATGAGTTGTAGAGTAAATTAACCCTAGCAAAGCATTGGGCTTTCTGTGGCTGGATTGATCTGGTCCCTTATTTACAGCTGTCTTGGGTATGTCTACACTCTCCTGGCATCTGCAATGTTGACCCTAATTTAGGCCACTGACTCAGGATAGAGATCTTTCCTATAACACAGCTTATCTGTCACCACCTGTTTTTAGAGGAAGGAGACCTGATGCATGGTCATTTGAACAGTTTGGTACTGGAGATGTTTTCTATACCTGTTTCTGGTCATGAAATATTATTCTTCCATCAAGCAGAAACTTCAGGCTGGCCAAATAAACTTCCTCCAAAGTACAGCAAAAGGGGTATTTCTTTGAAATATGACTGATGTTCCTGTGAGGTTTGCTGCTGTCTTAGGAAATAGTGACAAAATATTAATCAGGCTGTCAGAAAGAAAAGAGCAGTGAGATATACAGGGATTATGTTTGCATTACAAAATCACCATGCAAAAATATGAAGAGTTCCTTGTCAAAACTTTGCAAAGCCAAGATAAGAAGTTAGTATATACAAGGCAATTAATAAAACAAAATGACAAATGTAGTAGTTGGCTTATTAGTTCCTATTTGGGTGCTAGCAATCAGATCCCGTGAAATAAAAAAGAATTTTAGATGTAAGCTAAAACATTTATTACAGGTGCTTAATCATGAAATCCGCTTAATCGGGACATTTCCCAGGGAACCAAATTAAGCCTAATGATACTTAATGGCAAGGACTGCTGCTTAATTGGGGTGGTAATTCCAGTTAATTGGGATTCCTGCAGGTGAGTAAATGGTACTCAAATAGAGATACTGTATCTGGCCTTCATGATGTTCTGATATTGGTGGTGCTTTGTCTTCCCTAAAAGAGCTTCTCCTGCTACTGGATCAGCAAAGCAAAATTACTTCTGTGCTCCCATTTTGGTCCTTTCAAACATTGCTTAAAGTTACTATCACTCTCTCAGGGCTGGCAGTACAAGATGACTTCTTTGAAGTCTAGCGAATCTGGATTTATGGATTTATTTGCATTTCACCAGGGTTTTAGAAAGATCACACTCAATCTCTTGCCTAACCAAGGAGAAGCTTTTTAATAAACCTTTGGACTTCATGGAGATGCCACAAAGATGTTTGAAAATTGTTGGTAGCAATTTCAACTGCAAAACAGCATGTCCTAACTGGAAAGGTTTCTACACTGGCTTGTGAGAACAAATATTTTACTACCAAAAAACTCCTAATATAAACCTTTCCTTTCAATACTAAGAAAGGGAAAGACCTACACTCTCATGGCACAGTTATTATTGCTCGACGTTTTATTTTAGTCTATCACATACACACAGACGCAGACTAAAATTTTGGGGTGGTTTGGGGTTTTTTTTACCATTATTAAATTAGGCTTAAATATTATTCAGGCTTTTACATAGCACCAGAGACCCTGAAAATAAAAACTGCTAATGGCAGTCAGCTTATGAGAAAGACATGTTTTCATCATTTCTTCTTGAGGTCCTTGCTATTCTCAGGAGGACATGGTACACAGCACTTTGCATGCTGCACCATCTCTTGCTTACTTAGAAGACAGGCAAGTTGCCAGTTCTTGGGAGAGCTGTAGCTGCTGTGCCTGCAGCTACCTGGGGAGAGCCGCTGCTCTCTGTAGGTTTCTAAAAGCACAGCAGAGCAGCCTGACTCTGGAGCTACTACCTCTCACAAATCCAAGATATGCCCCTTAGGTGCTGGGCTGTCTTGGGAATTTTGGGGAGAGGGAATCTTGGTTGCTGCAGCCCCTGCGAAACTTAAGCTGGCATTAAGCCCTCATCCCCCAGCGTGCAAGCTGGGCTTGCTGCTCTCCCCCATGCAGCCTGGGGCTGCTGGCTGGAAAGAGAAGGTCCCACCAGCCAGCTGAGAGAGGCGGCTGCAAGATTCAGGCTGCTGGATAACAGCAATGCCAGGTGAGTTCAGATGTAACTGGAGGCAGGAGATGCCCAGACAACAGAACTTACCTGCCAGAGTGGCACATCCAGCCACCCCCCTTTGTGAGCTTCAGGGGGCTGCTGCATCCCAAGCAGTGCTGACGTGCAAGAAGACAAGCTATTACCATGAGCTGGGGCCCCCACAGCCCCTATTTCTCACCGAAATCAGGATGGTGCCTCTGCCAGAAACAACTGCTCCTGACTTCTGGCTCCTGCTGAGATCAAAACCATACCTGATTTTTCGTCCTCCCACTTCAAGCAGCAGTTCATCGTCTCAAAATGCTTCACAACAGAGATGTTCTGAACAAAAAAGGAAACATTCTGAAAATACATGGGGAGGCTGATTTTTCTATAGCACAGCATACCTGGCTGTAAGGAGTAGTGTGTTTCACTGCTCCTAGGAGAATGCCAGGAGTAGCTCTACTTTGTACAGCTAGAGACTAGAACCTCTGCACACACTTCTCTGAGCCTCCGTCAGTGTACCCTTTTAGTCCCAAAGCAATGTGCAATACATGATTTTTGATTCAGCTTTACAGTGGAGAGCTCCAGAGTGAGAAATCAGACTCAGAGAGTAAAATATCAGGCAATAAAAGCACTGAAGTCAGATTTTAGGCATGCTGGGGTTTGTATTCTCAGGTATTTGTAAGCTGCAGGTACATTTGAAGTTTCAACCATCACCATCAGCACTTGCAAAAGGAAAATGAGAACAATAACGTCAGAATGAAAACAGTTTGATCTTTGTTGTGGAGCTCTTTAAGATAAGTACCCCAGTTAAAATGCAATGAAGTTCTCAGGTGAAGTATTACATCAGATTTCACTTCAATTTTTCTCCCTCAAACCACTTTCATTTTACTACAGATAAACTAAGTGACAATTAAATGATTGGGCCAAAATTATTAAGAATGTCTGTCAATCTACTGCTAATAAGTCTTTCTGTACTGCAATGATTAACCTAGTTTTTAATTTATAACTGACCACGTGTATTACATCAGATGAGTAGGAGTGTAGATACAAAATAGTCAGTGTATATACTTGGAGAAACCTAAGTGGAAGCCATTTTTCACACTGATCTGACACTTGATTACTTGTTACAGATTCTTCACAAAGCTTATCATTAAATATTCACAGAACTAGAAGAATATCACTGTTACTAAATTATTCGCAGTCAAATGTTAACTCGAAGTAGCAGCTTTTTCTCTTCTTCAGAGCACCCACTACAGAACTCACTGTGGAAAGCAAAGATCCATCCTACATGTGGGATTACCTTTGATGCAGCACTTGACCAACAATATCGCCCCACCTTTCCTCTGTACCGGCAGAAATCAGAGGTTTGCAGGTCAACTATGTCCTTGGAGGAAGAATAGCAGCAGTAAAGAAAACATCATTAAACAATTAAAACAGTGGAAACAGAACTATTTTTCCATTTGAAATTCCAGTTCAAAATTTTTAACTGTTGCTGCCAGTTCCAAAACAAAGAAAGGTGATCGGGATTACTTATCCTCAAGAAATACTACTCCAGTGACAAGAAATCGCACAGACTGCCAGAAACCACCAGGAATTAACTGAGGGATTTTAATGGACTCTACAGCAATTTTCACTGTGTAAGGGAAGAAACGGAATGAGTTTAAATAAGTAAAATGTAAATTAATAATTACCATAATCATGAAAAATGTTGAAACATCAGAAAAAAAATTTGGTAAGAGAAGATTAATGAGTACACCAAAAGAAAAAGGAGTGGGGAAAAAAAGTAAACAATTATTAGAAAAGTCAAGATTGTTAGTGTTAGAAATTAGTTATTGCAATGAAACACAAGGGCTCAAAAATGATTGAGTCAGCAGGTGATCAAAAACATAAATGAATATTAAAATAATGAAGGACAATAAGTCAAGGTGAACTAACAGAAAATCAAGCCAGAATCAGTTTAAGGAATTAATAATGAACAAAAAAGGGACAGCTCCTCAGCAGGTATAAATCCACCAGAGCTATGCTGATTTAGACCAGCTAAAGAGGTGCTTATGTGCAGTCAGTAAATACAGAAAAAACCCAACCTTTCACTCCTGGATCCTAACTGGAAGAAAGAAAATGCAGCGGTCACCAAGATGAATTTCTGCCAGGAGTATATCATGCTAAAACTTCTCAGACAAATAATTTATTCACCCAGAAATGCAGTCAGAGGTCTGATGTTACTACCTGCAAACTTGGACCTATTCACCAGGCAGCACTGGTCAAAAAAATTAAATGCAGAACACACACAATACTGAAACATTTTGTTTCAATGTTTTTGAAAGCATTTTTAGAGTTTTTCATACAAAGTATTTTAAACTGACAAAAATTAATAACTGAAAAGATGTTAAAAACCCATTTCAGGTTGGAAAAATGTTTCACTTGACCTAAAATAATTTGGGGTGGTTCATTTTGTTCAGAAAATTGAAAATCCATTCTTTTCACAGCTCTGTAGCTCAGACCATTTATGGAGACTCTGATATCCACTCTAATCTCGGAAACACCTAAAATAAAATCAAAAGCTATATATTTCCATTGTGTACAAATGATTACCCTTTAAACAATGCAATATTTATAAACAGAAAACCCTACTCCAAATTCAGCTGAGAACAAAAAGATCTGTATTTACATTTAGGAACATAAGTTCTTAAATGAATGAAAGATTCTATGACACAAATCACGAATAAACTTAATACGAGATACCTCTACATATGTAGATAGAGATACTTAGGAATGCAGGCAAAATAATTCCTGAAGAATATTTTGCAAAATATAAAGCACAAAATTGACACAGCATTAGTTATAAATGGCCCCTTTTTGAATGTATTACTCACATCATAGCATATAATAATTCAGTGAATGAATATCTTCTCTAATTGGCAACTCTAGCAGAGTAGCACACAATTTCATTTAAAGGCTTCACACAGGAAAAGTAAGGGAATCAAAGCTGACCACAACTTTCCATGTCTGCTTACCTAAAGACTTTGACCAGCCTCTCCAAAACACAGGGATAAAGGAGTTACCTGACACAGGGCAAGCACAAGATCCTAAGCTGTTGTTTCCTTACAGTCCCATGCATAATGCTGAGCAAAAGACACATCTGGCCACAGAAAGGAGCTTTAGACAGTACAGAAATGGTGTGAGAAGAAAAATATGGACACTAGCTATCGTGGGAGGAAGAAGGCTAGTACCTTAAGGACCTCTGTGCTCAGGAGAGAAAGAGACAAGTGTATCTTCTGTCATACACACACACAAGAAACCACAGCATTTCCTTCCCTTCTCAAGCCTCCTGGTATACGTCATGAGCAATGCCACAGAAGAAAATAGCTGTAGATCCATATGTAACCTGGTGTGACTCAGAGAATTTTCCTCCAGTCCCTGACAGCAAGAATCGAGCTTTTTTCTTGCTCACATTAATGAAGTTCTCAGCTACCACCTGATACATTCATACTTAATTTTGCCATCTTAATTTTTGCCTTGGTAAGCATGCCAGGTTGTTTTAACAGACGTTGCAATATCTACAGACCAAACTTTGCCTTGACTCTGTGACAGCCCAAAGGAAAAAACATCCCAACAGAGAAGCTAAAGAGGAGAATCAACAAACCTAGACTCTCTTCTCACCACTGACTTTACTGTGTGTTCCTGTACTTGCAACACTGAAATACCATGTTTTGTTTTACAAAAGAAAATTCATTAAATGCTTATAAAGAATTCTGGGTTTCTCAGAGGGAAATCATTACCAACATTCAATATTATTAGAAATAGCATATGGAATAAGCTAAAGCAATCTATCTCAATTTAAGTCAATATAAACATTTTTGTATCATCTCCCTAGCATAATCTTCCTGCTAACTGCTGGTAAATGGCTGCTTTCTAAGACTGGTTTAAAAAATTGTTTGCACAGTCAAAACTGCATCATGTGCATTTTAAACAAGACTAGAGCCAGAAGCTAACTCTAATTCCACCCTCCCCTGCCTCACCAAGTGAAGTCCACAGTAATGTACATTTTCAATTATTCTCCGTTCAAAATTCAACAATTCAACAGTCATATTAGCAACAATTGTGGCTTGTTGGCAAAACCCAACACTATTATTACACAGGAACTGTCAGCACAAAAATAGTGTCATTTCTCATTGAAAGAAATGTTCTTGCAGAACTCCATCCAGCAGCAATGGATGGCACAATTTAGGCTATGTGGTTTCTAAGCAGGGTAGGGTCATTTAAATATCATTTTCAAGCAATCACTAGCTCTGCCTCTGAAAATATAGTAGCATCTAATATCTAATTATTATCCTGAAACATTCTACATAGTGTATCTCAGAACAACATGAAAACGAACTATTTGTCTCTTCAAACACTGAATAGTTTAATGTTATGATAAATCAGACTGAACTGGAATTAATAACTATCAGGTGCAGAATATTATACTAATTCATAAAGCACAATTCACATGTTCTAGTATGATGAATTATCTTGCTAATGAGGGCTGAAATATAATAGAGCAGCTGATAGACTCTTTTAACTCATGTAATGTAAGTTACTTCCCACTCAGTTACTTAGTTTAATCAGGTAAAGTACTATTGTATTACGTTTTCAAGTTCCTTGGGGAGATAGCATCTCTTCTGATGGAAAGCAAGGTTACTTGGGAATAACAGGTCATCTTCATCAACTGAAGATGTCACCTAAATTATCTCATGATTTCTACAGGTTTGGGAACATACTGAGCAATTACTAACAGCCAGCTGATGGGTTACGGTAACTTGCAGCCTCATTGCCTACAGAGTCACTGCATCTAACCCCACAGTAAATAGAATATAATTTGAGATAATTTATTTCCTAAAAAGAAGAGGGGTAAGTTATTTCAGATATACTCTATCCATATGGGCAGCAACCACAGAAGGGCTGATCCCCCATTTCTTGTTTACGTGGCCACAGTGTGGGTCCCCCCATTGTATTTAAAATGGGAACAATACAAGGAAAAGATTGGTCAGAATCTCATAAAGATGTATTCCCTCTCAAGCTTGAGGAAAGGCAAAACCACCATCCTGGGAATGGGAAAAAATAATACGTGAGTTAGTATAGTATCACATATGATCAAAATGAGAAGTTCTGCTTCAGAACTATGTGAAATGTTTGCAACAGTACATGATGAAACTATCCAATATGTGACTGACTTCATGTGATGTTACAAATTTGCACATGGAAGGACTACTAGAATTAATGAAAGTCAGCTGAATAACAGCCAAGGTATACTTTTTTACACGTCACAGCACAGCTCAGTTCTTAAATCTGAGAGGCTTAATTGTATTTTTCAATTTTCTTGAATGCCAAGCTCAAAGCTACACTGCTGTCCAGTGAAAGACACTTAGGGAAATGTTTGCAACAACCCTAACAAATGAAAACCACAGTGCTCTGCACAGCTCCATTCTGCTAATGCAGTCCCGGTCACATCTGGTGCTCCTTTTATCCTAAAACAAAGATAAATTCATATGCGAGAACAAAGAGATATCCATGTCATTTGGTGTTATTTTACAAAAGAGAAAAAAACCCAAAAAAACTTTCTGGTTTTCCCATGTCAGCAATCAGAGCTTTAAATCCATGAAAGGAGATTTGCATTCATTATTTAACCACAAGGCAAGACAACATTTTTAGAAAGCATCCAAGATTGACTGAACTTCCCCTTGGGTCTCCTTTCAGACATATCTTCAGCAACCCCTCACACTACAAACATTCCACTAGAAAAATGCATCAGCCAGGTTTTAAGACCTCTGCAATGCACCTTATTACCATGTTATTTTCCTAGCCCACCCCCAATCAATAATACTTACCTTTCTGTTACAGCATTTGATAGTTCTTAATCCATCCTACAGTATCTCACTCAGCCTGCAGCTCTGGATGTGTCCTGATTTTAGAGCTTGTCATCACTGAGCATACCTCAGATAATTGTTTGATTCTCTTCCTAAATCCACCAGCAATTTTGGAAACTTGCATTACAAATAAATTATTAATTTCTTTAGCTTCAAAACTGCTGTTATTAATTATTACCATGGAAAATGTTATTTAGTGACTTAGGGCCTGATCCTGTTTCCACTGAACTCAATTGCAGGACTCCCATTGCCTTTAGAGGAAGTAAGATCAGCTTTTAACTTCCAAAGGTTTAAATACAACATTAGTAGAGTTTGAATAGACTTTACAAATTGATTTTGCTTAACTCAGACATCCTGTAAGAGACAAGCACATTCAAATGCTGAACTCTGACGCTGAGAAACTGAATATCAGGAGAAAGCTAGAGGTTATTTTACCTCTGCATTCTCTGGCGTGTGTCAGTGATCGCAACTGCTGCAGCGAGTGCTAGAAATAAAGCTGCTGTGGGTCACTCCTGGTGCACGGTCTGGTGCTGGGCAGAATTTCTCACAAACGCAGCAGGACAACCTGAGCAATCTAAGAATGCAGAAGGAAACGGGGTGGTAGGGTAGATATTTTTGGCATTATGTGGGTCAGGAGCAAGACTAAATCCCTTCTTAAACTTTTGCTTGTTCTGCAGAAACCACCATAAGCATACCACTACAATAAAAATGGCATTATTCCCCCAACAAATAAAGAAGAAAAAGTCTCATATACAGACATTCAAGGCATATTATAACTGACCTTTGCAGCATGAAGATTTAAGTCTCATTCTGGGAAATCATTACTCACATGCTTGATCAACTGTGTGCACCTCTGTGCCCCACTGACTTCAATTGGGCTGGCTTCACATGTGAAGTTAGGTATATGTGTAATTATGTTTAGGATTATCACTTCAACTGTAAGCTCCCTGGGCCAGGCTATGTCTACATCATTATCCATTACTAAGCAGAGTCCATAGTAGCAAACAATGCTGTGATAACTGTGTGCCGAATTATACAGCTCACAATAAGCAAAATAGAGCACTTGGATTCTGTCACATATTATTATTGTTGTGATTATTTTTAAACTATAAGCACTTCCCACACCAAGTGATACAACTGCTTAAATTCATCTCTGGGTGAAACATGTGTGACTCTGTTTACTTTACAGATCTATTTCATATGGCTTGAATTACATCTGGTGGCTGCACATTTAGACTCCAATTTGGCAATCAGAGCCACATGTGTTGACATGTAAATTTACACAGACTTAAGCCAGAATCTGCTTTTTTGACAAAACCTAACATCTGATCCCCTTTCTCAGAAACATCAATACAAGTAAAACCCTGTTGACTTCAGTGGCAACTACCTAAACCTTATACCACTTAGAGGTAGGTACCAGCATTACAGAATGTCAGAGGGTATGTCTACATCAGCATTTTCTTTCAAATCCAGAATTCGTTTCGCTTCCTCATCATCCCCATTGACTGCATTTTGCCTCACGTTGCAGGGCATTCCCAGGTTGCACAAACTGGATTCCTCCTGAATGAAACTAGACTAGAAGATGCACTCCCAATGCACCTACTGTGCATCAGCTGTTAATGGGCATTCAGTCCATGTGACCAGAAGAGAGCTAGTCAAAGCAAAATCCCCAGCACTCACATGATGAACATTGGGTCATCAGCTCTAACTGTATCACTCTACAGATCAGATTCTACTTTTAGAGCTCACCAGAACACTCAGGAATTCATATTTGGTTGCCTATTACATTCACTTTATTTATATTCCTCTATACCAGGGCTTTTGTAAACGTGTTGATGTTTCCTCTAAATACGATGACTGATCAGAGGGTCCTCTTCTATACAAGGACAAGCCTAAACATTCAGTTCCATATGTATTATTTCTTTCATACTTCAATTTCAAACTCTGCTGCAAAGAATGCTGATGAAAAAGTTCATGAGTACTACATTAGTTTCTGTTAAACTGAACATAGCTTCACCCTAAACTTATGTGCTGGGTTTTGTTACTAAATCTTTAGCACCAACTGTTAATACAAGTACCAATGCAGCCTTTCTACCAGCACTGTAAATATTTGGTTGATGATTTCCCTTAAATCAGCAGTTCTCATACTGACACCTATGAGGAAAAATAAAGGATAGCTGAATCAGAACTTCCTTTTCACTCACTACTCCTAATCACTATGGCAATTTGCAAAGCCCAATTTGTCCTTTTGCTCAGTTTCACTAATCCAAGATGAAGATCTTAAAGTCTCCCAAGAGGCCTTTAATTAATGGCTGACATGAATACACAAACACTCTCACTCAGGCTGACAATGGAAGTTAACAAATATATCTGCAGTCCCTCAGGATTTATTGACAGTCTTTTCTTAAACTATGGCTTGCAGAGCTGTTGCTTATTTGCCCTCTAAACATCTTGGTTCAAAAGTGGCCAGAATGCTACCGCCTTCTTCAAACATTGATATAACTTCATAAAGGAAAATAATTACGTTTTAGTTCACCTTTTTCTGTTCTACTTGGTAAAGAAACACATCAAGTACACCCACAGGAAGGGTACATACTGCCCAGTATGTTTAGATCTCAAGCTTCAGGTCTTGAAGCACTTTCTTAGGAAAACCCTCCTTTCTGTAAAATTCTTCCCTTTTCTAAGGATGTTTGATCACAGATATGGAAAGACAGGCCAACACCTCATATAAAAATGGAAAGATAATTTGTATATTTCCCACTACATCATAGATATTAATTCACCACGTGTGCAGCCACTCTGCTGCACCATTACACATGCATGTGATGACTTCCTTGACATCTGCATTAGTTGCATTAACAGAGATATCAGAGAAATGTACTCTTTTAGTGTGCTATTGACAGGATCAGAATGCCATGCTCTTTCTAATACCACTTCCTCCTTCCCATAGTTCAGCAAGGCTGTTTCTGTTTATAACAAAAATATAATCTGTTTATAAGAGATCTCTAATCCCCCTTTCTTTATGGAGGCTCACATTAGTAAGCAGGGTAACAAATATTTTAATAGGTTACTGGAAGTTTGCTGTAGTTGGTGTTTGGAGCATGCTACTTATTTACAGGGATCCCACTCACAAGTACAATGGGATCATCACTGCAAATGACAACCTTCTCTTTCTGGTAGGCTCACCCCAGAAACATTCTGCAGACAGAAAGGGACCAAGCCATGTAATAGTCATGTCACTGCTGTCACAATTTAGCAGACAAAATATAAAAGTGGCTATATAAAGCAGCAGCAAGATCCCACTATCAGCTATTCAGCATGACCTGGAGAAGCAAAGGAGTATTCAGTAAAGTAAGAATATCTAAAGCAGTGTGGGATCTGCCATGAAATATAAGCAAAATACTGTTACAATAAGTAAGATATCAACTAAGCTGGGCAGGTGAGGTAAAGAAAGGCTCCAAGATACCAAATACCTCAGATGCATCCTGTGCCTCCCATTCAGTGGGATATGTAACACGGCACTTTTCCATAGGCTTCATAGGTACCACATAGGCCTGGGCTTGTTCAGCTCAGCAGTGGGAAAGGAATTTCACATAAAAGAATATTTCATTTCACAGGAACTGCATGTCGGAAAAACATTATTTGCAAGTTTGCCTGAAAGCTAAGAAAAAGTGTGGGTGTTCTTTTAAAACAAAAAAAGTAAAAAACGTGTAATTACTTCATAGCAGTTAGTATAAGTAACAATACTGAACAAATTGCAGTGATTACAAAATCCTCTATAAATATGGGTAGCACAATTCTTGACGATAATTAGTGTACAGCATCTTCTCAATAGTATCATGATTAATATTTATTCTGATGTCATTTTTTTTCTGGGAGATGGGAGGGGACAAAAGGGAAGGGAGATAACATTCTAAGAGAGAGCTGAGTATGTTTGAGAAGCAGAACCAAAACCAAAGAAAAATCTGCTTTATTTTCTGCTTACTGTCATTCCCCCTCCCCTCAAAAAGGCAATGCAAATGGTGCTTTACTGGTTTTAAAAGTAAAGCCAGAAATTATGTGGAGTTGGGACTGCTGAATTATTCATGAGTTCTGATTGAATAGGATCATTATCTCTGGCCTTACAAGCTAATAAATACTGTCTAATGCCTGGGTACTGTTTTGATCTAATAGCGTCAGAGAAAAAAAAAAAAAAAAAAACAAAAAAACCCACCTTCTTTTTTGCAAGCTAGAGCCTAAATTAGGGAGGAGCTCCCTGATGAGTTCATTGCAGGAAAACCATGGGGTTTTTTTTCCCTTCCATTGACTACAAGGTTCACTTTGCCATTCTCGGTCTCATTTGCTGCAAAGGCATTTTAACTTGGGCATGAGGTTAAGATGTTGCCCAGTGGTATTTATACAATGACTTACCATTTCTTATTCCTTTCCTATTTTCAATAGTCTTATCCTTCCCCCCCCCGCTTTCACCTCGCAGTACAAAATACCCAAAACCAGAGTACTTACAGAGGCAGACAGAGCACAGGAAATTATTATGGTATCTAATCACCTGCCTGTCAGCAGTCAAATAATCTTAAATTGCATTGTTCTGCGATTTATTTCAGGATTGATTGTGGTGAGTCTATACTCACTTGATTTAATAACACTATAAACTAAACACGTTGCATGGAACCTGAATTAAGGTTCTGCTCAGTGAGCTACTGAAGAAGGAGGAGAATTTGTTAGAGGTGCATTGTCAAACAATGTTTGTTGATAACATTTGAAACAACAACAACAACTGATTCAAAACCTACATAAATTAAAATTAAAGCCAAGATATTTTGTTGGATAGTTTTTCATATGCTTTCTTGAGGATTACTTTTAGAACAGGACTTGTTTCAATAAGAGGAAATAATTAGGATATTATTACAAGTTAAAAAACCCCTCATAATTAGATAGGGATTAGTAACTTCATTTTCATATGATTAACACAATAAAACCCATTTTTCCCCAAAGTAATCGGAGGCCTATTAAGCAACATGAGATCATATATCAAGGGGCCTTTTAGTAATTCAGCAGTTTGTAACATTTACACAGACTGAAAGTCTTCCACAAAACAGCTGGCTTCATTCTATCAAGAAAGCACACAGTTTTGGGTGCATTTATTTCAAGGTCTAGCACAGGCCTTGAAATCATACAATTAAATTAAGGATTTTTTTAACATGAGTTAGAAGTGTGTGAACAGCTAGGGGAAAGTGTGAATAGTTTCTGAAACAGTGTATCAGTAATGGAGCTCTCTGCTTTCCTCAGTTTAGCATGGCAGGACCCACCTGGTACATCTGGATTTTAAGGAGTGTCTCCTAATAATTGGCACACTTCAAGCTTAAAAATGCCTAGTTTTATGGTATTTTGTTAGTAAAATCATGTTAAATGCTTAGCTGCATTACGATAACTAGGCTAAATATGAAGCGAGTTATTGACACATTTGCTCTTTGTATACACAGCTCATAAACAATAAGTAATAAAGAACAGATGCGACATAAATTTAGCTTCGTGAGTCTATTCAGTGGAATAATTCTCCAAACA
>VYZV01000926.1:3092-20036 GCA_013401275.1 Pandion haliaetus | reverse complement strand
AAAAAAAAAGAGCCTAACATTTGCTTATATTAGACTAGAAACTAAAAAAAAAAATTGTGGTGGAATTTTTGTTTTCTTTTTTTTTCCTCCATTCAAGCTGCCTTTTTTCTTAAGATGAAGAGGATTCACTTTTTTCTGCACAGGTACATTTATTATTGAATAAGCACCATCATGTGCTCATGATGGCTGAAAAAAGAAATGTAGGCCTTGCATTCAGGTAGCTCACAAGAGAAAATAAAAACCCCAAGAGATGTCATGGGGGATAGTACTTGCTTCCACCACCTCTTAAAGGCATAAAAGCATCTTCCTTCCTATTTCTGTTGTGCTCTGTAGTTATGGATGACATTTCTCCAGCACAGGCAAAAGAAGAACACTTTATTAAATTTCTGTTATATGATCCTGGAGAAATACTGGTTTAATATGTGTGCATGAGTTTCTGTGTGTAATACTTGTAATACACATACATTTTTAAAGGAATGTGTTACAATCTTGTGGTTTCAGAAAAACTTGATTAATAGCTCACTTTCCAATATTGGCATAGTGAAGGATTTTTCTAAGTTAGACTTCTGCACTTTTCCAAAAGCTGTTTTTGGAACACCATCACTATTCTATATTAAATTTAAAGATGAAACCAGTGGCGTGCTACCATATGTATCAAATCTGAAGTAGCTGAATGCCCACTTTCAGACGCTTGTAGCTACCATTACAGAAAATTGAATTCAGCTGCATCCTTGAAATTGGTTTTGAAAATTCTTTACAAACATAGAGACTTAATCTATCATAATATTCTTCTTATATTCCAAATACTTATATTTTGAAAAACTCAACACAACAGAAATTATATAAAGAATTCTTATTTGACATATTAAAGACACAACGTTTTAAATTTCATTACTACTTTCTTGACTGTGTATCACAATTCTGTAAAGATCAGGTTCCCCTGCTGAATTGGGAACGTCTTCACTGGGATGAATCTATTGTTTCCCTGCTGAGTTTGGTGGTTTCGGTTTGTAGCCTGCTAAAAAAGCAGAAAGTTCTGCTTAAAAAATCGCAACAAACAAAAAAACCTCATACTGCAGCCTCTGTGGAAAAAAGTCCTCTGAGCACAAGGAAGGATCACACAGATTTTCCATCCAAGCCAACAAGGGGGCTCTGAAGATGCAAAAAAAAGCTGGCAGCACACTGCAACAGCCTGTGAAAAGAGGCTGCACCCATTCTTTGATTACCTGAGCTGCACCCCTTAGTTAAATATCTGTCTTCAAATCAAGAGAAGAAAGAACCAAAGGATGTTTTGTATACAGGAGCTTGACAGTCCCAGAGTGGTTATGGGGAAAAGTCACAGAAAATCACCATGTAAACACTTCTGCTTCCCAAGTCAAAATTGCTTTTGGTGCAATAAATTAAATCTACACTGTATCTACTATATATCTACCTACCATCAGGTAGCACATACATAGCATTATTTCACTTATCAGTTTACTGGATTAGCCAAGTCACTGTCATATGTTGTAACTGATGTAATATTTTGGAAGAAAAGAAAGGAAATTTTGCTCCATGTTTTTGCCTTAGGTAAACAACACTGTACATCTATATACTCTAACACTTATTTTACAAAGCATGTTTAGTGACTCAGAAAAAAAATTAATCCAGATCTGCAGAAGGAGTTCCCTTTATTATTCAAAATATTTGTCAGCTTTAATATTAACCTACCAAAGTTTTTGAAATTGAAGTCTTATAAATGCGTAAGACACACACACATATATATATATATGTAGAATACACACGCTACTCACTAAGAATTTCAGTTAATATATTAACTAGAAATCAGCTGTGACTTTCATGGTATTTTCTCCCCTGTATGCTAAGTCAATGACCTATTTAAGTATGTTGGCAGCAATTTATATGTCTTGTGACTTTATATTTCACAAAGAAATACTGTTTTGTGTTATTTACATTAAAAAGACATACTATGTAAAATTTCACCTTTGTTAAAAATCACTTTATCCTAAGTATTTAAATTATTTCATGCTTTCAAAAGGCACAATTAAGTAACTAATGAGAACTTCCATTCAATGTTACACATAATACAAAAAGAGAAAAAATGTTTGAGACATCAATGATAATATTTTAAATATATTGGCATAGGAAAGTAGATGTCTTTTTGCTTTATTAAACTGACAGTTCAGTTCTGAAACTTTATTTTGAAAAGATTTAAAAAGGATTTGTGTCTTTAGAAATAAAAAATATAACAGGCATATCTAAAAAATATAGAAGAGAAAACCTGATTGTTACTACTAATGAAATAGCTGATGACAAAATACTAGTCTTTTTGATTTTGATCACAAAAAATAAACTGGTAGTGACAGGATAAGATGGATAGATTTGACATCCTGGCAAATCACTGTCATTGATTCAATTATTCTAATTCAGAATAAAAGCTGTATACAGTATGTGTTTATGCTACAGTGGAGTTTTCTAAGTGATTGACATTCATCATATTAGTTAGACAGTTTTAAAAGCTATGTCTTTGTTTTACACAGTGTTGTCAAGAAAAAAATGAAGTAGAACCTGGACTGCAGAAAAAAAAAGCAAACCACTTAACCAACTCATGGTTCCAAACCCATCAAAATAAGTTACCATTATTGCATCCTATTAACATGTTCTTTGAAGAGTCAATTTCACTCCAGCCATGTAATATACTATTATAAAGACTAAATTTTGAAACCATAACGCAATCTTACAGCTGGGTGGCTTGGAAGTTCTGCGGAGAAGAAGATATTACCTTTCAAAATGGAAGTCAGCCTCAGAAGAAAGAATGCAAACAACTTTAATTTACAGGTCAGCTTTGCTTTACCATTCTTTTGTTTGATGAGACATACAGAGATACACACAAAATAGTTACAAGTTCACAGATTGTGTATCTGAGGGTACAGGAGCCTGAATTACTTGTATATTCTGCCCTGCTTTAGACCAGCATGCTGTGATACTCTTACCCGAGCTCAAATGCACTCTTCTGGTTTTCTAGCATTAATGTAGCTGTCGGTTTGAATTTCAATCTTGAATTATGTCTGTTGACATAATTTCATAGTGCTGACTTCAATTGTTTAGGATTACTGTTTTGAACTACATAAGGAAATCAATTCTTTTCTCTCTGGTTACTAAATTCCATTGAAGTGCATTTTAATGCATGTAGTAAGCCATAAGGCAAAGTAATTATCTATAATATATTCTGATTAAAAAAACAACCACTTAATTACTGGCATATTAGAATAAAAACTATATTACACATTTAACATTTATTATTACATATTCAATAAACTAATATAAAGATTTCCTGAAATTTAAGGATGGTATTTCAATTACAAAAATTAATGTTTTTAAAACCAGAACTGAGTAGTTTGCTTTCAGAATAACACCTGACAATTAAAGGTTAGTTTCATTCCTTTATTTCAATAAACCGTCCAACTTAACTTATTATTCATACAAAATATTAAATGTAAGTATATAAAAAATTCAACTGGGAAAAATATCCCTTTATTTTTATTGTAAAAAAAAATCTAGAAATGAAAGGGTAAGAGTAATTTTCATATTTTAAGGAAAGGAACAAAATACTGTATGTTTCCAGTTGAGCAGAACAATGGCAGGACCCAACATAACAGAAGCTTAACAAAAAGCAAAAACCAAACAGCCCAAAATTAGTACAAAGAAACCAGAACAAAAAACAAAAAAAAAGGTACCATATGATAACACATATTTTTAAAGACTGCTGGGTCAAATCATTAAGAAAAATATTTATATAAGTCATTAACACTCATAATTAGAGTGTCATATAAATCTGAGTGAAACTGCTAAGTAGAAATCACTAGAAGTCCAGGTGCTTCTTGCCGATGGCCATAGCACCACATCCTGAGCTCAGCAGTTTGGCGGATTCTGCCAGATCCTGTTTGCTTGTGCGGCTCACTGTGTCTGACAAGTCTGGAGGCAAATGCAGTCGCTGTGGCAGGAGATTTTCGGGAGGGAAAAAGAGACGGGGAGAGAGAGAAGAAAGAGGAAAAAACAGGGAGGGGAAAAAACAGAATAATTGCAGTAGAATTTATTTTCTATAGCATATTTCAAAATGCAATCTTTTTCCTGACTGATCAATGTTTACTCACACAAATAAAACACTTCCCAGATGCTCTTTTAGGCTGACCTGAAAACAGTTTTATATGTTTTCAATACATTGGATTCTGTCAATTTGAATACATTTTTTTCTCATGAAAATTTTCTAAAAAAAATCCAAATTTGCTCAAGGTATTTAATTACATCTATGGGCATTTTTCCTTTAAAAACAAATGTTCTGCTGGTATGTCAATCCCTACATCAAATCCTTTGATTTCTATGGCATTACAATATAAGTATCATTTTATTTCAAACATGCATACTTTGTGGCAGAATCTGAAAATAAATTATGTGATGGTCAAAAGATGGAGAAGCCTCACTCTGGTTGCAGCATTACTCTGCTCAATGTTACTTCTTCATATTCTACAGATAGTTCTTAATAAAAGCAAGCAGTGATAGTAGTTGCATTTGTATAATGCAATCATATATGCTAACCAGACCTTGCCATCCCTTGTGAGTTGTAGGAACATTACATCCAGTTCACAGATGAGGAAACTGAGACACAGGTTACATGGTTGTCCACAAGCACACAGTCCTTGCATAATAAGCCTTGTTTTTCAACTATGACAAAGATATTTCAACTCTCCCACTGAGGGTCTTTTACACCGGAGGTGTATAAAAGAAATGACATTACCCTTTAGCTTTTGTAAAGTAAGGTGAAAATTAATGTAAAATGGAGGCTTTACTTGGTTAATTGCTGGCTCACTTTTGGACACAGTGAGGTACTGAAAGATGGTCAGATGAGACAGTTAAGCATCTTCTACACAGTGCAATAATTTATGAAACTGGTATCGTGGAAGGAGCATATTTCTTGAAAGATTTAGTAGGCAAAGGCTAAACTGTGTGGCTCTCTTAAAATGCACACGCTTCTGAAGGGAACAGGGTAACAGTAATGGCTGCAAAACTATATTAGGAGGCTGTGTGGACTATCCTTATTTTCTGCTTTTGCTATGTTTTTGCTTTTATCGCAACATATAAATACAGCTACCTTTTATTCAATACCATTGCAACTTTTGTAGGATAAGATAAGAATTCTATTAAAAAGCATAAGAAATACCTGTATTTACAGTGGCCTGACTGTTCAATTAATTGCTGGCTTTGAGATTGTGCAATTAGGTGTAACTTGAGAGGTTCTCCAAAGTGCTTCCTACCACTGGCTGCTCCTGGTTGTGGGCAGCGCAGGGAGAAGAGCGTGTGCTGGATTGTTGCCTTCTCCAAGGAAAGGAAATGCATAAAGCAATAATGCAGGTAGGAAAGCCTGCGCCCCGGGTGAGATGACATACCTCAGTGTTGAAATAGGAGAAATGTGTGTATTTACTTGTAGCAATTGCCTATGAAGCACAATTTATGTATCAAACCCCACCCCCCGTATATACTATTTAGTAACTATGCAGCTCTTACATTTCACCGTATTAAAATCAGTGCTGTGGTCTGGTATCCCTCAGTTAGAGTTCTTCCCTTACTCCCAAGAAGGTTAAGCACGGCTGTGGATGTGAACTGTGGTCCATGATGCCTCATTTCTACATCAACACAATATAACCTAGAGCACGTGCCTATCTTGTTTGTCTGCTGAGAAAAACATTTGCTAGGAAAGAGCCAATGAACAACTTGGATTGTATGAGGGGGGCTGTAACCAGTGGAAAACGAAGGATGGGGAAAAGCTGGGAAGTGCAGGGGAGCACTTGGCAGATGTTTCAGTCACATTTTCTTTCCAAAAAAGTGTACAGTACTGTTAGCAGGGTACAGGGTATCTGTTATGTGGGAGGTGGAGACACAACTGAACTAATCCAACCATTTCCTGCTCACTGTCAGCATCTCTCTGCCCTCACCGGGCAGGGGGAGTGGTGGCTTCATCTAGGGGAAATGCAGTACCGCTGCCTTCCTCCTGCAATTACCGACTCTCTTGCCAAGTCTGCCAACTGGATTCAGGGCAAGGTGATGAAGAGCAAACACAACCGAGACTCAGCAAACTCATCTTGCACAGGGAGTAACCAATATCACAGATAGCGAACAACTGTAAACCCTTCCACACTGGCCTGGACTTGAAGTGTGGTAAAAAGAAAAAAAACCCTTTGATATTTACACAGCCTCTTAGTCAACGCTGTGTTCATTCTCTAATATATATTATAAACAGAAAATGGATAGAAGAATATTCATAAATTTGCAAAGACTCAGATAGGAAAAGTAAAAATTAAAGAACCTCAGATTGGATGGTAGGACTGAATTAGGCTTTTACAGATGTATTTGTTATGATACAGTGTTTCGTTATACATGCTCTATACTCTTATAATACTCTTCCCCCATCTTATTCAGTGAAGAGGATGCACACTGCTCATTTAGTGACTGGCTATTCAGTATTTGGTTTTCTTGTAACTGTTTACTCTGAACTTTTCTGACGTATTTATTATACACTATTCAAACCTTGTTCTGAAGACAGAATGGCTTTTCAATAGCATATGTCAGTATATAGCACTTGAACACTTCACAAACACCAGCTGTGTTATTTTCCTAATATTCTTGTGAGATAAGGCAGCAAAGTTACCTCCATTTTAGGGATAGAGAATTGAGGCACATAAAACACATGACAAAAGGTATCTACTAATTTCAGAAACACAATCTGAGGCATTTAGGACTTGCTTTTCCAGAATGTTTAGCATTGTACAGCATTTCACATGATCAAATGCTAACTTCATTTGCAGCTGTGTTTAGTATTTCTCCAAGAACCCCAAGTCAGGCACTCAGAAAGTGAGAGACACAAAATACGAGTACAGAAAGAAAAATGCTGGGTTGAAGCAATATGATCAGACAGAAGCTCAGTGGTATAGGGAGAGACACATCATACCTTCCATGATATCCTTCAATTGTCTTAATTATGAGACCATCCCTCCTGCAATCCTTGCCCTCTCTACAATCCCAACTTTCAAACATTACAACAAATTGCTGGTTCTCCAGGAAGCATATTTCACTGCGTATGCCACGTTGATCCTCAGATCAGATGTATTCTGAACAATAAACAACACTAGAGTCCTCTGAAAAACAACTGAATATTATCCTGCCATTAAGATCTGAATTGTAGCACACACACGCTACCTCTGCATAAAGCCTAAATAGGCGTTTCAAAATAATTCCTTACATATTCTGTGCACAGCTTAAAAAAGTAAACAGGGCTGCAAATATTAATCCTATTAAGTATTTTAACACCATTAAAAAATACTCTAAATTTTAAACCACACACAAACTGGAAATTCATTGCATGGCATTACACAGACACCCACAGGTTAAACAGGCCTTTTTTTGGCACCAATAGGGACACTGCGGTCACTTGAACTAAGGCAGTAATTGATAGCATGAATAGGCTGTGATCCTTTTTGCATACCAGCATTACAGAATTATCAGACATTTTCACAGATATTTGCTGGCCACATAGAAACAACCACATTTAAAGTCCCAGTTTAGGACAAAATGTTTTCTGGTGGACAGACTTCTCTGCTATTTCTGAGGCTGTGACCTCCATCCCTTTCAATCTCCCTCTCTCTTATCAGTCTGATAAGAATCAGGCTGATTTTGCTGACATTGGCAATCCCAGTCCTCGTTGCCCAGGCCTCCCATCCTGCAACTGGTCTTCAGACAAAAACGCCTCTTCTCCAGTTATCTGCACTCCCCAGCCTCTGCCCCAGTCAGTCTCAGCTTTCTGCTTCTGAGCGCTTCATTCCTGCTCCTGCCAGTTCTGGGCTTCTCTTGCTCATTTCTGCCCATATTCTATCCCCTGCTCCTGTTCCTAATGCCTAGATCCAAATTCAGCACCAGGCCACCCTTCCTTGCCTCAGCCCCTTCTCTTCCTCATTCCCTGTTTTGTCCTCTTCCTCTTCCCACCTGTTGTTCTTGAGCTGCCCTTCTTTCTCCTGCTCGTGCTGTTTTCCGTCCCGTCATGCCTCTGCCCCTCTCCTCTGCCCCGGTGTCCCCTGCCCAGAGCGCGGGCACAGGCAGCTGCTCACTGCCTGGTCTGAAAAGCAGGTACATCCCTGGAAAAGGGTCGAGCTGAATATGCAGTGAAGAGTGTGCCTGGGCCAAACAGGTGGATTTTCACAGACAGCAAAAACACATCACTGGCATAAATGCTAGACATAAAATTGCATATTTTCATTTGTTCTTTTAAATAATTGAAGGTTTTCACTAAAATATTCCAGCGTGTGGGTAAACACAAAACTTCCTGTAGCCTACAGCAAGCTGGCAGGGCGACAATATTTTAAGGCAAAATGGTCATAGTCTGGCAAAAGTAAATATGCAAGTGAAAATAGGATCCTATAATCACCCTCCCTGTGATAATTTCTTAAAGCATGTATCAAAGAAAGGTAAAGTTTGTCAGTGTGAAAACTCGGGAATGCTGGAGTAAACTTCCTTTGTGCAAAGTTAATTGTGTATCTGCATTATTATAGTGTGTTTAATTACATGATCACACACTATTTTCACCCATGCAGGCTGTCAGAAACGTTTAAACTTAGGATCTTCAGAATCAGACTCTAAGCTTCATTCACTTGATTAAGAAATAACTGGCTATGGAAGAGGGCTATTACTGCACAAGGCACAGCTAGGGAAGGGAAGGGGCATGGTGTGAGTGCTGGTGCTTCCCGCCTGCTCTGTTTCGGGCAGGTCCTGAAGGCTTTGCGGTGATAGGAACAATTACACTGAACCCAGCTAAGCACACAGCTTTAGGGCATGCATTACGAAAGGAAAACAGTTCAGACAAAACTTATTACATACTTTGCCTCTGCTCCTCCCTCTGCCTGAAGAAAACTTCTAATTACTTTATTTGNGTGGGAGGCAAGTAGAGGTGGAAGACAAGAATATGTAAAATGACAGGCCAGAAGGGACACCCAGCAATCAGTTAGTCCAGTCCCAGCACTGAGAACCCAATACAGCACTGATGGTTTTCTGACACTGGTCTGCCTTGGAAGACTGGAATGTAAAGATCCAAGTCATGGCTATTGTAGGAGCTTCCAGTGGGCTGGTACATTTGGTTGGGGTGTAATTGATTTTTTTAAACCAACAAAATCCCTAGTAGACAAAAATACTAGCAAGTGCTTTTGCCAGTGTAGCTTATTGTATCAAAGGGATTGTTTTACAGATTTATTATAAAAACCAGACTTTCCAATGTAAGACTTATTTTCTCTTAAGTATTAAGAGGATTGACCAGTAGTTTTCCTGACAACCTCTCTTGATGTTGATTATACCTCAGTTACAAAATGCATAGAAACAGTACACAGGCTTTAACTAACTATAAAAGGGGTTGCAAATGAAGTAAAAATCATATGACTGAACCTAAGTAACCAATGACAGGTTAAACAAAGAGCTAGCTACTAGAGATAATATTAAAGAACTGATTACTATACAACTATAAATGTAAGCTACACATATTCTTCTGAGGAATCTACTGGCACTGCATTGTGGAGGCAAGTAGTGAAATCCACTATTACGCCTACACGGTAGAAACAACAATCAGTTAATAAAATTACTTTTCAGATTTGAGGAAACGTGTGTCTGTACAGATTGTTTGCACACTGGCTAAAATACTCAGAAATAACTGAGGTGAAAGACACTCAAGATACAGCAAAATTTCATATAATTAACTGAGGGCTACTAAAATCACATATTCTGTTAAAATGCTTTAAACTGTAAAAAGTATAAAAATATTTAGCAACAATATGATAAGCAGATATACATATATTAGCAAAAAACTAACCCCAACATAATTCTTCATATTACTCCAAAATCATTTATTATATTTTGATAGCTATTGTAAGTGTTATGCTGTAGCAAACAAGTATGTAATAACATAAGTGATGCAAAGTCATTGACTCTCATAAAACACGAGGTGGTAGTTCATTCTTAATCTGATATATATTAAAGTAATTCCACTGAAGTTAACCTTGTGACTCTGCTAACAGTTACATGGAGCTTTAACAACTGAGCCCAAATTTCCCAAAATTAAACTTTAAAAAAAATCTTTACAGTTCTATTTATTTGGATCTTTGACCAAAAGAAAATACTGTTTATTAGTCTACTATGGCTGCAGTCCTGCCTTGGGGCAGGGAGATGGGTTAATGACCTCTCTAGATCCCTTCTAGTTCCATTTGCTACAACTCCATGAAGACTGAAGTCACCAAAGCTGAAGGGATTTGGTTTAGGGGGAAGAGGGGGGTGAGGAGAAGAATTTTAGGAATGCTGGGAAAATGAAAGATGCAGACTCCTAGTTGGGGAGCTTTATATCCTACTTATTTCTCTTTGAAGCAGACAGAACTCTCGCCATTCCATAAAGCCCACACAAGAGAGAGCAGGAACAGTCCGTGGTACAGAGGCTAAGTTCCTGTTACTGTTTCCTCTTCTGCTTATGATGCCCATAATGCACCCCTTGCATTATGTTTTCCCTTTTATGTCTTTTTATTATTACCTCATTTATAATTACTAGTAATTATTTTTATTATCATAGTACCTAAGAAAAGACTTCAGCGTTTTTGTAAGCATAATGAAAAAGGTAGATTTTAAGGAGAAATCGACAGGAGGTTAGCAATGCAGCTTTATAAAACCTCCTCTTGGAGTGAAGAACCCTGTTACTTGCTTGAAAATTAGCAAACTGTCAAGTGATTGTCACCATTACCTGACTGGAAATAGGTTTCTTGATAATGAATAAGATCTCACAGGCAGGCTGGGGAAAAGGACTTAGAAGCCTTTGGAAAAGCAAACAAGCAACTTACATCTTAAGAAAAGAGGGAGCCGGTGGATGGATGCCAAATTACTCCACAGCCACTGAGCTGCCTCTTTACCTTTGCAGTGAACACGACTGTCCAAAACGGGAGGCTTTAGCTGCCAGTGGTCGCGGCCAGCTGTGATACAGTGCAGCTGTGCACCTCCAAACTGGGCTGCCAGGCGAGAAAGAGCTGTGCAAGAAGGAGCTGGCAAAGCCCTGGCTGGGGAGCTGCACTCTGCTCTGGCCCTGGCCATTTTCCTGCGCTATCGCTATTCCAGGGCTCCACCACGGAGCTTGCTGATCCACGTATGATCCTGACCTGCTGCCCTGTCTTCTCAGCTTGACAGTGGACTTGCCTTGTAACTATGGATCTGTCTGGCACTCACCAGGACTGGTGGTTGACCCTGGTTACCTTCACTGGACCTGCTTTGCTCTTTTTATTTGGGCAGTGGGCAAAGGATTTAATAGCAGTGGCTGAGCCCACTGGTGACATTGGGTATACCTTCAATGCAACAGCAACACATGGCACTGATTCTCTGTGGTGCCCTGAGCCACGGCTTCAAGACCATTGCAATATGTCCGTTTATGTGGTGAGAGGTCCTGAATGAACAGGTTTACCTGATGTCCCCACAGGTTGCATCTTGCATTTCTGACTGAGGTACCTGCCAAATGGTTACAGACTCCTTAACAGATACATGTTTCAGGAGCATCTTAGCCTTGCCAGTCAATGACTGTGCTGCTTTCTTAACAGGTCATCATCAAGCACAGTAACTAACTGGTCTTCTTGGCAAAAACGAATTACTACCTTTGGGCTTAATATAAACACAAAGATGTGCAGTTATGAAACTAAATTTCTTCTAGAGAGAAGAGTTTGTTCAAATATTTGACATGGAGGTGACTATAAGTTTTGGCCTCCTGTCTTGCCAAGTTTGCCAACTGAGAGACACTAGATATGTTTATTTTGATGAAATGAATTACCTTTTATATGACATGTAGTCTACTGGAGTGACACATCACTTATGTTGACATAACCTTGTAACAACTCACATACAAATCTGACAATATCGCTATGCAAAGATATAAAATTCTTATTAATGCCACAAAACCTAAAAATACTTCTGAGTTAATGTAAGTTCACTTCTCAGTGACAAAATAGTAAGCCCTTTACCACTGAAGGCATTACAAACTCTCACAGCAAGGACTAGAAAAGTCATTCCAACTAGCCTAGACCCATGTCAGGCAGAAATCACATGACAATCCTGAAATTTGGTTCAAATACTGATAGTGTCTCACAATCTATAATATTTATCTTGTGTATGGAATGGTGCCAAACTATCCTCCTATAATTGCATTTAAGTCTTAGGCAAACTATTTTAAAACTAATTTACTATGAATCTCTTACATTCTTGTTCACATTACAATTTCCTCAGTATTTTAACAAATTCAGGAGACAAACCAGTTGGTAACTATTTTTCTGTATGATGGACATGAACTCAGTTTCTTCTTGTTCTGCTATATTCACAGATGCTACATGACCAATTTTAAATCACAGCAATGGATACATTTTCTAAACTGATTATAAAGACAAAAGACTTTTAAAAAGAGCATTCTAAAATTTTCTACTTTTCAGGTAACTGTGATTGACTTATAACTAATCACAACTATATCAACCCATGTTAAAATAAGCACATCTACCATATGCATTTCCCATTTCTTTTTTTTAAGTTGAAGCATAATGTGAGCCGTCAAAATTAATTATTGTTAACATCAGGTGTTAAGAGAAGGCTTCCACTAAGAATAGCTGATAAATATACTTCTACCTACATATCCCTGTCTGTCTGCTAAAGGACACATTGCTAATAGGAAAATAATTTTTTATATATAGCTAATAATACTTAAAAGACTCGAACACAATTCTAAAACTCTTTATTTTCCATCACTTACAGAATGTAAAAGAAAACCAGGGTGATTCTCTCTTTCACCTCATTTGCAGGACAGTGATGATTTGTTCTGGGTTTCCAATACTACAAAGAGGTTATTTAAACAGTGACTTTAAAGACACCTGGCAAAATTAAGAACCATTAATAAACCCAATTCCTGTTGTGGTAAGATTTTGTAAAAGCTGTTTTATGTTTCAGAATGCTGAATCTTAATACGTGCCTCTTCAGTGCAGCTTTCCAGTGTATCTGCTTTATAGAAGTGATATAATAATATTCAGGAGAATTAAATTCAAACTGTGCTGATTCATTTAGATATGCCACATGGTACTGTTTCTGTTCTCTGACCAGAAAACTATGCAAAGTACTTAAAATCTGAATTCCTGAGTCTGAATTTAAAACTTAGTTTATTTAGCACTGTCTGTTGCAAAATGAAAGTCTTTCAGAGATATTTGTACCAATGAAATTCAATTCTGTACATGTCCGTGTAAAATGAATCCCATGGGGATTTCAGACGGCTGAAGAAGTTCCAGCAACATGTGAGTAGAGGTGGGTGGGTTTTTGGATGTGCAGCATTAGTCACTACTTTTCAGTGACAGGAAAGAAAAGTACAGACAATTGTCTGAACAAACTCTTTCATACCAAAGAAAAACTCCAAGATTTGCTACCTGTGAAGGGACACAAGGGAAATATAAAAATATCAGGAAGATTTACCTTCTCTGATGCTTGAGAATGCCAAGTGTTTGGCACCATGGAGTGCTCTAAATCACACATACAAGTAACAGACCTGCTTTATATTGTAACTGTAGTCTCCGCATAATGAAGAAGTTCCCAATGCTATAAATGGGGCTGGATTAATCAGTGATGGTTATAGGCTATCCAAGGACTACAGCTGTTCGCTGCTCGTCTGATCCAAAATTCAGAGAAATACATGGTAATCTTACAACCAGAACTGTACTAAATACTTACATAGCATACTACCATAATACTTACTGATCCAGCTCTTATCAAGCACATATTGTCTCTGTTCTGAAGAGTTTAGAGTCTGAATACATGAAGTAAGTAAAAAGGAAGAAGTGAAAGATAAAATATCCAGGCAGAAGGAAAAATGTCATGATGTATAAATACTGTATTAATGCCAAAGCTTTTTTTTTTCCTGTTAACTGAAAAAATATTGTATAGAAAGGCAAGTGAAAGAGAACAGGCATAGGGGAAGAAATTAAGTGACAAAGGGCTGAAGAGAAGATGGAGTGAAGAAAGGGAAAGATGGAGGAGGTATATTTTCTACGCGTGTTATAGTTGAGATTGGAATACATTGTCTAAATGCTGAATGGAAATACTGTTCTAAATTCAAACAGTAGTTCAGGAGTCTGATGGTATCGTCTATGTCCAAAACAAGCAGACTAACATTTCTCCTGTAGATCTGTTCTTTTTCCTGAATTTCTCCTTCCTGAGCTTACGTTAAGAGGAGTGTGGGACCCATGATGCAAGTCTGAGTAATTCTAGGGCTCTCAGGATAGTCCGGATGGATGCTAATGTTACTGTCACATTCTCTTCCCTGACAGATTCATTCAGCCTAAATTGCAGCTGTCTACAAGTCAGCCATTCAGTCTAACCTATATTATATGCTTAGGATGAGATGAATCATCCTTGCAAGTGCTTGCCCATCTCTGCTGATTATTCAGGAAACCTGGATGACTAGCTGAAACTAAATTCTTAACTTGGAGTGTAAAAGGTCAAGGAGAGGAATTCAGTCCTACAACTATATGAAGCTTCTCATTGAGTCAGTGCCTCCACTGTATCTCCTCTTTCTTTGAATGACATTGCAACATGCCACAAAGTATGGATTTTGTATCAAAGCACAGATGGCTCACTGGAAACGTTCCAGAGTTGCTGGTGGTGCCCGCACTGCTCTACAACAAGTTTGGTATCTCTACTGGGAAGCTTGAAAAGTGTTCAAGACACTGTGTGTACAAACAAAAGCTATGTAAGTGAGGAGGAGGGAGAAATAGCATTCAGAGACAGAAGCACCTGTGCTAGGAGGTCCAACATATTACAATGTTACTGTAACCCTCTAAAATTTCAGCTAAATTGGAGTACTAACCAATATTTGAGTTTGCATCCAAAGCTATCTGTTAAAGTTCACTGTAATCTATTCAAGCTTTTGTTTAAATATTTCGTTTAAATATTTCAGTTTAAATATTTCGTCACATTACAGAAAACTCATTAATATACTCATTTAAGAAACACCACTTTATCTGAGGGTGTGCAACAACACAAATAACTGATAAAATGTATTCTGCCTCTTGATAAAATTGTCCAGATAGATTTCAACACTTCACAGAAAGGTTATGCTCCAAGACAGGTAACTCGCACTGGCAAGTCTCCATTACAAGTGCATTTTAATGCCTGATTTGCCAACTCAAAGAAGGGAGACAACAGAAATGCAAACACACTTCTGTATTGAACAGTTCTGCAGGCTATTGCTAAAATACACATTGCCTACAAGCTTGCACTGATTTCAAGTATCTAGTCTCTAGAGATCCTATGAAATTTAGAGTTTAATGAAGCTCTTTCCTAAGAAAAACAGGAGAAAAGGGGAGCTGCTCTGAGACTCTGGACCCGTCCAGCTGTGGGCTGCCCCAGTGCTGCCTCAGCAGTTGTGCTAGATTTTGTATACATTGACAATGCTGATTTCCTCCTATATATCAGTTGCAGAAGTTGTGTGTACAAACACAAACACAGTATGTAACTATACATGCAAATGCACACACTACTTATGACTGCATATGAGTTACTGATAATGGCCAATGTGTCTACTTACAGAATGTCTCCAAGGCAGGCAGTAGTATTGCTCTAGAAAGCACTGAGACAGTGTGAGCTGTATTGTTTTACATTCAACGACACAGTGCAAACCACCTGTACAATATGTCCCTGAATACCTGTGTTTCAAAAGACCAGTGTCACAGGTTTGGCAAGTCGCTGGTTATGAAGAAGGAGCGCATAGGGGGGTAAAATGTAAATGTTAGCTGGGGGGGTATTGTTTTATATTGGGAGTAGACCTACGCTCTGTAATCTATTTACTTTTTTAGGTCAGCTAGAATTAGAAAATTTCCATTGCTAGGCAGCCCAGCACATCTGTGAAGCATTTCTGGGTGTTCAGACCCGAAGCACGTGCTGCCCGAAGGGAAGATTCATTACCCCGTGTTACACAGCCCGCCAGTCCCTCCCCCAGACGGCACAAGGGCTTCAGCAACAGGAAAGTGCCTTAACTTCGTGCAGAAACATATTACATGACCAGAACACAACAATTAGCACATTTGTAAAGCTTCAGGGATAGGAACAATTTAATAGCTTTTTGAAGCAGACTAATTTTCTGGAGCTTTTTATCTTTTTTAAAAATTTTTTTAATTATTTTGCTTTTCATGCATGGACAAGTTCTTTGCTACAGGTATTTTCTGAGTCTGCCTTGCAGGATTACTATGTGTAGAGAAACACAAATTATTCAATCACTTCAAAACAGTGCTAGAGAAATGAAAAAGTGCTATGTAAGTGGAAACTATTATTACTAATCTCTGTTTTAAAAGCAAGTATCATTTAGATAGGTAAACGTATTGCTGGTTTACAAAATTCTGCACATTTACAAACCAAGGCTGCTAAACAGACCACCAGTTTGTTTATGTTTGCAGCTTTTCACAAGCTAGAAACTTGAGCTCTGCAGTGGCAAATGCCACTGTCAGATGCTCCATGCTAAGGCAAAAATGAAGCCAGAAGAAAAAAAAAAAAAAAAAAAAAATTCTGCTATCATTGTCTTCTCACCCTAAAAACTGACACTGATATAGGAAGTATGTTCAGCTCCTGTAACTCCCAGGGAAGGATGTAGACATTATATAATTCATATTTTAATATATCTTATTTTCAGTACTAATTTCCCATGACTCATGAGAGATACAGTTTAAAACTCCAGCTAACAAAGCCTTTCGTAGTATTACTACCAAATAATCTTAGACTTCAGAAATTGCTGAAGTGTAATTTAATATCTGTAATATTGGATGAACCTGTTTTGGTATCAAAACATACTGTGGCATATTTTTACTCAGT
>VYZV01000925.1:3010-14811 GCA_013401275.1 Pandion haliaetus | reverse complement strand
TCAAACACCAGAAGAGTTTGCTCAGAGAAGTTGTGGGAGCTCTGACTTTGGAGATACTCAGAATTCAGCTGGCTCTAACCCTGAACACAATCTCACTTCCAAGCTGGTCCTGCTTTCTGCAGGGGATTGGAGCAGATGACCTCCNCCAAATTTGGGGACTTCCAGAAAACTAGCAGAAATAGAGCATGTTGCTCCTGTCTTCTCTTAAAAAGATATGGCACCAGCTGCAGATACTAAGGTCAAACAAACAGCACCTTGGTCCTCAGTCACAACTTCAGATCTAGAACAACTCCCCCAGTCACACTGCAACCGCCTCAAGCTCCACTAAGTTCAGAGTTAATTTATGGAGCCTTCACACTACTGTTTGAAGCACTGCAAATATTAATCAGTCCAAGATTTTAGTCACAAAATCAATTCTCCTCCCATCCCCATTCCTCAGCTGAAGGCTGGCACTCAATGCATCAGACCAAAGGGAGAACAGTTTCCAGCACCTGCTTCAGCTTTTAAGTTTCCAATTGAAACTGCTGTGATGTGGCAGCAGGCAGTCTGAAGATGTCATTTTTCTGCTCTGTGAAGGACTGAATCACAGTACAAAAAGAATCCAAATAGAGAAATGAGTGAAAAGAGCAGCAGCAGGCAAAGGAAGCCACAACATAACTTAATATGGCCAAAGAGAAAGAGCAGCTGAAGACAGTGTGCTACGAAGAACCATGTCGCCTCTACAACTCTCTTACCCTCTGCCTCATGATGATTACTACAGGCAGTGCTGAGTATGCGTTAATTTCCACATTTGTCACAATGCTCTTTCAAAGAATGGTGTAAAATATGACTCAACACTGTTGTGTGATTTGGAATCACTTTATTACTAGACATCATAGACTACGGTTGCTTACCACAGTAACATTAGGATTTTAAATCTAGAAATAGAAAATACATTCCCTCTTGAGAGGAAAGTCAGCAGGTTCATTTTATACCAGCATGCTAATGGGAAGCTTCCTTCTTTTACATCAGGACACACTGCTAGCTCAAAAATATAATTCAAGACATGCTTTTCTCATGCACAGAAATAAAGTCAAACACATTTATTCCTCATTATAATAGGTCTCTTAACAAGTGATTGCAAAACTGAAACGAGAATATACCTACAAGCAGATTCCTTCCACAAACATGAAAGAAACCCTCACTCTCAGCACAACGTCTGCTTGTGCAGTATGGCAGCGCTCACAGTAGGTAAGCTGCACCTGCAACTACTGGCAGCAGTTTAACTTCAGTTCGGATTTGTCACTAGCCTAGGGCAAAAATGGAGGCATGCAGGGATTGTATAACAAGTTTACAAAAATACAAGTGTCTCAATTGTTTTAAAGAAACTACTCCCCCCTCCCCCCCTACATTCATCAACACCCAACCTTACTTAATCTTATTCCCTTCCCCAGTATGACCATTGAGAGCTAATTCTTCTTCCAGCTCTCAAGGCTTCCTTGGTCACAGAAACTGCTCACTGAAATTTCCTAAAATGCTGAAGGGGCAGAAAGAAGAGTAGAGAAAGGGTTAAGCCACAGCTGGGAGAAAGTTTCCCTGGAAAATTGGAACATATGCTGTGGCTGTGACTAAATTTCACACTGGTTCTGTTGAATACAAACATCCACAACTGTGTGCGTTTCAGAGAGTAGGAGAAAAAGAAATGCTCCTTATATATTAGCTTCACCTGCTAGGTTCCTTCAAATGGATAATGACATGCTCTAGGGAACAGCAGAATCCTTCAAATTCACTTCACATTTCAAGCAGAGATGAGGTGCCAAAGGCGGGGTGGTGGTGGTGGGGGTAAATGTATATGGTAGCAGGCCTAATANGTTGATTCCACTGTTTCAGATTAGACATGTCAGCACAGAAGTCACCTGAGCTGACACTGAAGACATCTGTCCCATATGAGTACGTAAAAAGAGAAATTGTACAAAGTGAACAGGGAAAAGTGTGTGCGTGCATGCACACACACACACATGGATTTTAAAGATCAACTGATTATGTTTTAAACAAACAGGCAGCACTTAGCTGGTCAGAGGTAACTACACAGTGGAGATTAAGAATTACCAAGATCAACCAGTACAGAACCACAGAAAGGTTTGGATAGGAAGAGGTCTCTGGCAGTCACCTCCTCTAACCTCCTGCTCATGCAAAGGACTGTTCTGGAGTTGTAGCAGGTTGCTCAAGGCCTTGTTCAATCAAACTTCAAAAGTCTCCATGGATGGAGATTCCACTCGCTCTTCCAATGTCCCAGTATTTAACTCTCTCCAGAAAGAATTTGCCCCTATGCCCAACTGGAATTTCTCCTGTTAAAAATTCATGACTACGGATCTCTTAGCCCCTCCCTCTCAGAAGAAGCGGCTCTGCCTTCCTTTAGGTAGCGGAAGACTGCACTTAGATCCCCCTCAGCCTTTTCCAGACTAAATAAACCCACATACTTTTAGAAGACTACAGCTATGGGGCTGTGCAATGAAGTGTTTGAAAGCAGTGGACTGCAAAAGGAACAAGCAAAGCAGACTGCGATCCTCTGGAGTCAACAGTGGAAAGAATATGATATTTAATGATGTGGATGATTCTCACTGAAGCTTTAACTGGTTAAGCACACTACAGTTAGAAAACCACTTTTTTAGCTTCAGAAATTATAGGCTATCATCCATTTTGCTTGTTCATAAAGAAAGAGGGGGGGAGGAGGAAATGGCATACTGTTTTCATCCACATTGCTATGAAGATTAGGAAATTGAGAACTATTCTACTCGATAGCCAGATCAGTGTTTTAGTGAATACTTCAATGTCTGAAAGTCTGTCAAGACTGCATGGACAAAATCAACAATATTTGTACATGTAATAGCAGTTTTTATTCTAACTGAAGACTGTTCTCTTACAGAATGGCAGAAAAGTTTTTTAGAAAGGAAAAAAGAAAAAATAAAAGATGTATCTTCACTGAAAGGAGAGATCTTGAGAGGAGTTCTCAATGCCAAAAGACAGGCACAGAGAGGCTACCATTTATACTTCTCTTCCCTAGATAATCAGTAAATAACAGTAGGTTAAATATACAATAATACTTTGTTTTCCTCAAAGCATTTTTCACCAACTATGCAGGGAGAAGCAGAAAGCTGGCAGACAAAATATCTAAAGTATACGTATGATTACTGTTGTCGCCAGGATGCCCAACACTGCCAGGTAGCAACAGGGAATGTCTGCTCTGCCTTTTGAAAAAGGGGATTATTATGTGTCCATATTTAAAAAGAATGCAGGTGGGGAATACCTTGATTAACTATACCAGTCTTTTTCTGTTTTATTCCCTCTATTTCCCAAATGCCTACAAAGTTCTGTTCAGGTACATAAGGACCGTTTTCTACCCATGCCTCCTGGACAGGAACTAGTAAATGCAGGGTGAGCAGATTAGAGCAAATCACTGCTTCAGATTTCACTATCCATTTCACTACATAAACAAACTTAAAAGGTTACAAAAGACCCTGAAAGAAAGGTATTAATCACTTGCTCTCACCATGGCTACTTAACAGACTTCCCAGCTGACCTTAAGTACCTATTTTTACACTCCAAATTGCCTTTATTAATGGACACACCAACTTAAAAACCCAAAACAAAAACCAAACAACAAAAAAAACCCAAAACAACATCCCTCTTTCCCCAGTGTCCTCTTCCAACAAAACTAACGGACTCCAAGTAAAACAGACATGATTCATCCCTAAGTCATATCACATGAAAGTAAAATACTTTGAGTTTATTTTCTTTGGCTGAATTGGAATCAAGCGTTCATTTATATTCTTTTACATATACTGACAGTGACTCGTACTTCATGTCCCGACTATCTAGCACAGTGCTCACACAAGCAATATATACTTGCACCTAATCTTTGAATTTCAAAGATTACAGAACTGTAGTTAGCTACAGACCCTAGTGAGACATTCCTCTCTGGTTAGAGAGAAGGGCCACCTAGAATCTGGCATTGTTCTGTATTGGACGTTGTTAGATATTGGTTAAGAAACTGATAAAAAGATTTCTTTAAAAAAAAAAATTGTTTGCTCACACCATGAAAACCAACCCCCTTAAAAAATCAGTAAGTGCCAATCACAAACTTGATTATAACTATTATAACCAGGACACAGTAGAAGTAGTTTAGATTCAGGGGTGCGGGTCGGTAACTTCCAATAATTCAGAGTATGTTGTTGTTGCAGTCCCCACCCCTGGAGATATTAAAAAGCTGCCTGGACATGGCACTGAGCAACCGGCTCTGGGTGGCCCTGCTTAAGCAGGGGAGTTGGACCAGATGACCTGCAGAGGTCCCTTCCAACCTCAGCCATTCTGCAATTCTTACAATTCTACCTTGACAGCTATGCTACCGAAAACGTTTCATAAGGGCTCAGCTCCAAAGAGAATCCTGTGATTACCGGGCTTAGTTTTCTGCTAAGGATTTCTAACCTTTAGTTTTACAGAGGGCCACTTGAAAAAATGAAACCTCAACAATGCAAGGCTCAAACTATTTTAAATAACTCTAAAATTAATTATCAAAGATCTTATGACTTAAAGGTTTTACTCATGGCTTCCAGTCCTTGAGGCCATCAAAACCAGAAAAAACAGACTAGAGAGCTTATTCAGGTGTTCTTTTTGAGGTACCTCATATAACATGCAAGGGGGAGGGGGCAAATTGCTTAATAACATATCAGACTCCTCAGTCTTTATTCTTTCACTTACATGCATGAATGACAATTGGTGTGGCTGCTTAGCAAGACAGACTTCAGAAGAGATTAGAAAGTGACCTGTAATTCAAGATATCAATATTTATTATTAAATATGCCATCTGGGAAACCTCCTAAAGTGTGTTTGATTTGTGGTATGGTTCTTTTTAATTTCAGGAATTTCAGGCACTAAAGGTAACTCTTAGAAAGAAGATGGAAGTTATCTTAACTTTGAAATTAGCTTTTGTATCACCTTAACATTTTCCTCCTTCAATAACTATTATCTTGTGGGAAGCAGTCCCTTACATTTTGCAGTTCTCCTTGAAAGTGTAAGCAGCTGCCTTGCTTACAAAGAAGTCAAGTTCTTCAGACTATTAAAACAAACTAAAAATTTGTATTTTTAGACTTTGCTCAATTCTAAATCCTTTTATTTGAAGTGCTATATGTACCCATTTATTAACTGAATTTACAGGCATTTATTTACCTTATAAAGTCATTGGTGGGGAACATTTAAGAAATATCAAACCCTCACATTTTACTTGTTACTATACAAATTAATGTATGATGACACTCTAATAGAATTCAGCTAAGAGTTATATCTGCCCTAACTGTACTAATAGGCAATCATCAGTCACTAAGCTATGCTGTTACCCATTGCACAGTCAATGCTGCATTTCACACCAAAAAAAACCCAACCCAACCCAAACTTCTGCTTCACTGTATTCTAAATAGCTCCTGCAACCACTGAACAAACATCAGCATATACAACTGTGCACTATTTGAACAGCAAGCAACTAGGACAAAACAAAGCACTTCTCGCAGACTAACACAAACCACAACTGCAGCCTATTAAAAATATTTTTTTCTCAGTTAAGCAACTATCAGAAATAATTTGACTAACATATGAACAGCCACCAGGTAAGTGACCAAAAAGCCTCCCTCTCCTCATTATTAGGCTTTTTAGAAGCAACAATGATGTATCTTGCTCTGCTCTACATTAAAATTTTAATTTCCTGGAATAAGTCCTAGCAGTTTCTTAGCTTTCTAGTACGTTTTCAGAGTAACAATCAACTCAGCAATCCAGAAGACATGAGACTTCTAGTATGTATCGGAGGATCCATGCATCCTCTGAATTTCACTGTCTTCCAAACAAATCTTTTGCACTGTCCTGTTAGCCACTGAAGAGCTGTAGCAGCGCTAGGGAGGGAGCTTGGGGTGAGGCTGGGGAGAAGGTACCTCAAAGTCAAAGAGGAAAAACCAGGAATGTCAGGGATCTAATACTATTACTCAGTAAAATCCAAAATCTAGATAAACTAAAACAACATAAATTGATTTGATAAATCATTAACAGGACAGCAATTATTTTGACACTCTTGAAATTTTGTATTGGGCAATCTTATTTCAGAACAAATGACAATATACCACAAAAAAACCCCCAATGTATAAGACTAAAACATACATTATCAGCAAGCTTCATATTTAGCATACTTTGGATTTCCTTAGCTACAACCAGATTTATTCTGTCAGAAATTGTATATGGTCTCTGAAGAACTAGTGCATGACCTTGCATCTCTTATGAGAAGTCACAGCTGTATTCCCACATTGACTGATAAAGACAACTGAACAGGCAAGCGGAGTCCCATCCCCTCTTTGAAACAGGCCAGACATTTTAACTCATCTCACTGAAAAATTATTTGCTGCCATCATAATTAAGCATTTCTGTCTTTCTATTACATGGTTCAAACCAAAACAGATCACAAAGTGCCAGACAACTTCATACTCTGATCCCAAGTGACAAAAGGTAAGAAAAATACCATGAGGTCTCACCTACCCCCTTTTAAAGGCTAACATCCTAGCAACACAGATCTTAGTATGGTCAGAATTGGGTTAGGTCTCAAAGAAGACTCAGTCCAAAACCAAGTCTTTGAAGTTGGAAAGAAATGTCAGGTACAGAAATTAAAAAACAAAAAAAAGGTAAGAAGATATAGGAGTTGTGGAAGCAGAACAGCTGGTTAGAAAAAGTATTGTTAATAAAGCTCAGCAGCAGCAGGAAAGGAAAAAAAAAAAAAAAAATCTTGTTGGAAGAACTTATGGTTAACGTGACCGATGTGTCAGACTGAGCAACAGACTGGCCCACAGTTACCAAGTGGTCAATAATATCTGTCCCATTGCACAGAAAGACTAGTCTGCTAAATACTAGTGCAATACTAAACAGACATCTTTCAAATCTCTGCTTAGGTAAGCATTTCAACTTGAAATGCAACTTTCTGTTCTTATTAATATTAATAAGAAGTCAGTAGGACAAACTGCAAGTCCTCCTTCCACAGAGATAATCCCTTTTCAGTTCAAGTACTCTTTAGATATAGGACTCCATTTCTTATTCTGAAAATGTAAGTGAAAAATAAAATCTACTAATAAATCATATCTGAATTTGTGTCAGGTACAGCTCAGCAAGCTCTGTCCCTCACACCCAGCTCTGCCTCTTCAGCCTGCAGCTCTGGTTTTAACAAATCTGCCCCTTTGCACCACGTTCTAGGAAGGATTAATCTGGCCACAACCCAGTTTACTTCCCACCCTGTCAAACACTACTGGTCCAGCCGTGTTGGGTCCGTATTTTCACCCTTTCTCTGTGAGTGTGCTACTGAAAGCATCTCAGAAGAAGCATGTTCAAGAAAAGCTTCACATTTTGTGTTTTTAACTAAAAAGATTTAAAGTGCAAAAAGCAAATGATAGGCTTAAAAAGCTTAAAATCTCTGCATACAAATCTTAATCTTTCCTTGCCAGTTTTTGCATGGCCTCTTCAGCTCACGCTAAGGTTTCTTCTAGGATAAGCAAGAAAACCTGTACTGCTCACAATGCAGCATCTTGCTGTCAGCTTTAACAGGCACTGATCAGACTGAACTTAGAAGATTGTGAGAGTTTAGGAAATCATCTACCTCCAGCATCTAGAAACTGATCAACTTTAGCTTTGATCTCTCTTCCCTACCATGTCAAAATGGGCATGTCAGCAGGGCTGAGGCCAGGAAGTCATCTCTTCAGAGCTATATACACAGATGCTCCTTGCCCAGACCACTGTTTTCTGTTCAGTTTAAACAACCCTTTCTTCATCAAAACCAGTAAATAACCCATCAAAAACAATTCCACAGAGATCTCTATCATGCACATAAAGAAAAAAAGCCAGCTATTTTCCTAAACTGTTGTAACAGAAGCCTCTGTTATTTTGAAATAGCAGGTTAATGCTCATTAGCTTAGTACTAATTAACTGTCTTCCTATTCTATACCTTGAATGTTTACAGATGGGATGTTAATTGGCACACTGCATTGGGTAGATCAGAGTAGACAACGAAGAGGATCTGTTGTCTCCTCACAGTACAGCAAGGAAGCCAAGCAATTTCTGCTGTTGAGTGCAGTGTATAGATGTATCCATGCTTCCCCAGTTTCTTAATTCTGTTTTTTAAGCCTCATTTAGGTTGCGGTTACCTCTTGGCACATGCTGTGTCCAGCTAGAAAAAACATTACTACTAATCCAAAAAAGGTAAACTCCACTGAGCTGTATGATAAGTATCCCTTGCACTCCTGTTTCTTCCTAGCCTGTCCTGCAATTGTGTCCCAATCTGCCAGCATTAACACAGATACACAGCGGTATTTATTTGATGCCTATTCCACCAAGCTGTATTCACACTAAATCCTCCATGTGTATTTAATAAATCACACTAGTTAGGTGGGCAGGATTAGTTCCAAGTCACCTAATGACTATATCATGAGCTGCAGTATTAAAGGGATTAATATTAATCTTAGCCATTTCAATTCACTGCGAGAGGCCAGTCCATGCTCCAACAGGAGCCACAGCAGGCAGTGCAAGAAATTCTAAACAAGAGCATGAAGATTAATGAGGGCTTCCTCATTCTGCCTGTGAGTCTTCTCTACCAGGATACAGGGCAGCGAATCCCCAGCAAAGACAGGCTCATAAATAAACACACACCACCACAAATACTTTGAGCAGCTGAGCCCGGCGTAGAGTTGTTTTCACTCACTATCTGCTTCTCCTGTAACCCACACCTCCAAGCACACTCAGGAATTTGAAAGGCTTGTACAGCGTCCGACTTGTTGGGTTTTTTTTCCACACAAAAGCACACATCTCATTACTCATAATAAATTACTCATTTTAAATAAATTTGTGGAACTAACAGCTAAAATGAGCTGTGTTCAGAGAGGATGAGAGCAACAGGGGAATCTGAAAGGGTAACTCGTTGCACTGAGGTTAAAAAGGATGTCAGACTCCAACAGATCTGAATTGCTTTATTCTTGGCAAGAATAATTATTACAAGCAGAAGGAATTCTTAAAAACAGAGAGAAAACCCTTTCTACAGTGTTTGTGTTAAACTAAAACATAAAAATGGACTGATACAACTAAACAAACTGATTTTCTGACAGACTGCTGCATTTCATCATAGCACTGGCAAAGATCCCAAAGTGAGGGTCCTGGCCTCACCTTCATTGACATGTAAGAATATCAACCATAATCATTAGCACAAAAATTCCAGAAGTCAGTCTTGGTCTACTGCAAATTTAGATGTAGTTGAGTGCTGAGAAAGGAGTTCACAGTTAATTCAGAGCACCACAAAAGCTATAAGAGTCAAACAGCTGCATCCTGGAGACTAGCTGGGAAAAACATTAGATGGAAAAGGGGGACTTGAGTCAGCAATATTCTCTGCCTTCACTGAAAAACTCTAGACCCTCAAAAAAGTCAGAGATCAGGTTAAACTGGAGTATAGATCTGTCACAAGCTATTAACAGCTCAGCAGGTCCTCCAGGCCAACAGCAGCCTCAAAAACTCAGTGTAGATACAGTGCAGAGCTGAATACAGTACACCCACTTGGAAACAAGTGGCTGACAACTGATGGAACAGGAAAGGACCACTGCATTAAATATGACAGAGAAAAAGTCTTGAACTTGTGTTACACTAACATGTAAGTGATGTGAGGGAATGGTGCCGGTTTATCCGAGTTTATAAACTAAATGCCAGCAAACAGACTTGAAGTGGAACTGCATCACCCACAGCTGACCAGGGAAGGGATCCATTCAGTGCACTGTCCAACCCTTCCAGAGGCAGAATGGAGCAGAAATTAAGTTGACATTTTCTGTATTTGTAAACAATCTGCTGTTCTTTCATGTGAGAAATACCTGGCAGCAAGTAAGTGCACAGCTCACACTCTTACACCTGTTTGCCTTGTTTGGTTTTGTGAGTTGTTTCTTTGTTTGAGGAAATGATGAAGGAGGAAAAGTCAAGATTCAACAAGATGCAACGTGCACAGGTTTTATACTCCATTAGCCCTCAGCGATCAAAGAGCTCAAATCCCAATGCACCTTTTAAAAGGCAAAGGTACGCTACGGGCCATGCAACTAAAACCATTTCAGGTGCTCAAGGAAGGATTTTGTGTAGGGCCATGCTATTTTGGAATGGATGGAACATTTTGCATTCCAAACACACATTCAGATATAGACAGACTCTTGAATATATTTTTCAGGACAAGTAACCAGATAGCCAATATAGCCACGTAAATGTATAATGGTTTTTAGTCTAGAATGGCTGACTTAAATACTGACATATATTGAGTTTGACACTTAAAACCCTGCAAAACTGAACTTTCAATCTCATGATTCAAAATTATTATTAAAAAAAAAAACAAAGCAAAAAAGTCTGAGAAATATTAAGTATCTGCCCCCAGGCTGGAGGGTTTTAAGTTCAAATTAAGCTACCCTCAAACACCATTATAGTTAGTCCAACAGCAAAGTAACACCCACCAAACTTCCAAGACTGCAAAAGGTTAGAGCACTTGAGGTGTTTTCATCTACACACGCCCTTAATACTGAATGTGCAGACTCTAAGGCAGAGTACCAGCCAAAAGAAACAAAGTAGTAAACCTTACACACTTGTGACCAAATGGGAGTCATTAGTCATTAGCTGGCTTTTCACATTTACTCTAGCCGGATCTGAAATACATACTCAAAACCTGTAGTAGCTCACTTAAAAATTCTATTTCTGGGTTCTCTTAAACAAGGCAGTCTTCATGAAATCTACTTTTAGAAGATGGGTTTCAGTGAAAGATAGCCATACAGCTTGCAGTTTGCTTTTTGAGCTGTGAAAGCTGTAACTGGTAAACTAGCGGACACAATGTTGTAAGCAAGAAACTAGTTTTCTTTCACCTACTAAGTTTAATTTCTAGAAGTCTTTGGTCTTTATAAATAAAAAATAACAAAATACTATTACACATTAAACACCTAAGTTATTTGTTTTCTGGGGTTTTAGGGTTTCAGGGGTGGTGGTGGGGTGTCTTTTAAATGCAGAAAGCAAGGCATTGAAAATAGAGCCCTCTAATTCCCCTGCCACTGCCAAGAACACAATCTGTAACTTTCACCTTATTTTATAAAACCAATAAAAGCAAATTCTGCTTACAGCTTCAGAAAGGTGGGTAGACGGCAGGGTATTTTTAGCACTTTGGCAAGGACAAAGACAGTCCCAGTACCAGACATTCTTGTAGTGCTAACAGGCTGCAAAACCCTCATACGAAAGATGCTATTCAGACCTGTGGACACTGTATAAATATAGGCGTATGTGAGAACTATTTCTGTGCACGATAGCAAATTTTTCCTCCCCGTGGAGTCCTCTATAGATGAAGCCATTCTGCCTGCTGCTGTGTCCACAGTCCATTCTGCACCCAAGGTCAGGCCCATCCAGTGGAGCTGCATCAGTCTCCTGGAATGCTGAAGTCCACATATTTGCCATTCAACATGAAAACTGCTTTTCAAGTTCAATCAGCTATAAATGTTGCTTTGTTTTAATTTTCCACTGAACTTCCTGGAACCTATTATCAGACTGTCAGGGATGTATATTTAGCAATGGCAACACGGCCTCTTTGCCGCTGCCCCACTGCTCATGTCACCTCCAATAAACAGAAAAACAATCCCCCTGCAAATGACATTTTTTTCAGGCTATTTACTGCCAACACGAGGTAGTGGGTGAAACTGGAAGTGCACGGGGAAGCCTTCATCCATTTAAAAAAAAAATAAATAAAAAAA
>VYZV01000923.1:26236-43444 GCA_013401275.1 Pandion haliaetus | reverse complement strand
GGGTGATAAGCTGCCAGATAGCTGAAGTTCACTTTTGGTCCCTGAGATGCTGAAGCAATCGAGCCAGACTTGGAGCTGTCTAAGGCATGCTGTAACTCTGCCTGGTCTCGGAGCAATGTAACCATGAGAAGCCACCAAGATGACCTAGAGTTGCCTTCCTCCTCCCATCTCTGGGGTGGCAAGTTTTCCGCCATCATTCCTAGATGTGATTTCTACCAACCCTCCCTCCATTTTTATCTTTGCCTACAGAAGTCTCCACGGAAGCTAGTAGAAAGGGATGGTTGGGCACTGAGAACTTGTCATATTTACTACTTTATCCCCTACCAGTCTGCAGGGGGGAAAAAGTTGCTATGAAAGGGGATTAGATGGAGCAGGAAAGTGTCTGACTTTGGAAAGGAACATTTAGTACAGAGACTTTTTTACTTTATAAAATTTCAGTTCCAAATCTCTTCTCCTCCCCATACACAGATAAAATCCAGCCAGCGTCTCAACCAACTTTCAAAACCTTTTCCTGGCTTGAGGCTAATTGCAGCTTTGCATTCTGGGAAATACAGAGGGTGTCCAAGTCATTGAAACGAAGTCTTAATTTCGACTTGAATTTCCTCCTTATTAAACTGCTGGTAATTTGGTACAAGAGGACTGCTCCTGCGAAAAAGAGACACGGCCCCCTCTCCATCCTCGTACTACAAAGCTTGCATTTTTCACAGTGGATTAGCAAGTCTAGACATCCTATAAAATGTCAATGAGCGTATGGATCTTCAGTGCATATTTCTCAGGAGATCTATGCTTGTTTGCAATGCTGCTCTCTCAGCCCGATCAATACAGCCACAACAGCCTTTTGCATTTTCTGTCAGAAAACAGAGCACCACTCATTGAATTTATTTTTTTCCTTTCTTTCCAAGGCAGTTAATCAAATAGTGGAGGTAGAGGAAAGTGGGAGTGGGTGGGGGGTGGGGAGTTAGATCATATGCCGAGCACCCAAGGAAGTTGTGAATAAAGTATTTAATTTTAATTATTATTACTAACCACGAAGGCACGATAAGAATTATCATGAGAAAAATCATACCTCAGGGGCAAGACAAGGACTGGGGAAGAGAAGGGAAAGGAGGCACAGCTGAGTACGAGAACCCCCACGGGATGTGATTATCTCCTGATAACAACATCCCTAGACTTATTGCTATTATGAAATTTCATTTTTCCATTTTTTTATATACACAGATACATATATAAATTATTTAGGTGAAGTATTTCAATTCCCTGCAAACTGCGAGTTTGCATTAAAATGCTTCAACTGTGAGATTCCCAGGTATATTAATATCCACCCTTTGAGGATGTTGAGCAGTCCATCAGAATAAACTCTTCATCCTCGGCTGTTTTATGATATTATTACAACGTATTTTAGTTGGGGAATGGTGGGTAGAACAAGTTTTCAGAGAAATAGACTTGTTTGGGTTCCATTTGGTTGCTGGAGGGAAAAACTCCACATAAAATGACTCTGGCTGTTCAGTAAGGCATCCTGATTTCTCATTATTATTATTTCTTCCCCAGCACAGTTCTATTTCTTCTCTCCTTTTTAGAAGTCCCAAGTCCCCTTCCCATCTACTTTAATAACAGTGAGAGGGGATTGCAGCCACAAGACATAGGGATCTCGAGGACTGCATTCAGATGTGTGTTTTGTATGTTGAGTTTCCTGGCAATTATATATAAAAATGAGGATGGATTGATGCTGCTATTAAAAACAACTTAATCAATGTACAATTGTGATTTAATAATATTAAGGCCTGAAAGATACTTTAAAAAATCCACCTCATTTTATTAGGCTCACCCATCTTATGTTTACATCCTTTAAATTTCCTTTTAACATCCTTAATTTTTCCCAAAATTTTGATTCCAGTTTAGGGTCCTGATTGCAGCTCACTGATGTAATTTTGGAATAACGTTGCCGATGAAGCAGAATTGACAATGCCATCTCATGATACTCCTGAATTTCTCAGGAGTCACTGCAAGTAACAGTGATTGTTTTGATCATACGGTCAACCTTAAAGCTTTTTGGATGTAGTGAGAAACTCTGAAGCAACTTTAACATAAGGGCATGTAAGGAGGTGGAGAATGTCTAGATTTCAAATCCAGCTAAGTCCCATGAGAACCAGGCAGAATATACTGAATTACATATGTACTCCTTCCACAGCAAAGATGCAGATGGATTTTGCTTTACTTATTCACTTATTCTTTCCCATACATTAAGTTCATAAATTCATTTAAGAAAACACTCCCTGACTTTCTTTGATTTTTTGTTTGTTTGGTTTTTTTTCCAACCCCCACCCCAACCCCACCCCCCACAATATCAGGGGAAATACTGTAGAGTTTAACATGGCTGAAACCCCTGGTTCATAGAATGCCCATGATGATGCACATCTCAAGGATCTCTTGAAACCTACAGGATCAGGTGAACTAAATCCTTTTCCATAAATTTTGGCTTTCTTTTTCTCCTTTTTCCTTTTCCATGTGTTCTTTCAGATATTCACATTTCTACCCTATTCCCTATGGAATTATTTGGGAAACCTACAGCATGATTTTGGGAAAGATGTTATACTAAGACAACATAGAGTTTAGGGGAATTTTAAGACAGGATAGAAATACATTTTTATATCTTGTATCTGTTTGTGGTTTTGATATGCCTCTCTTCTATTTCTTGCTGGAGTAAGTGAGAGCCTGGCAGTTTTATATTGTGTTTCTGTTTATTGTCAGCATAAACATATCCCTGATGAAGCTCCAAAAATTATATTTTGCTATCAAATTATTTGTAAAGGTAAAATTCAGGTTGGGAAAGAGAGATTCTACACACTAATGAAGACAGTGTTGATTCTCACTTCAATTCCTGCATTTGCAGTAGTTTCATCACTTGATTTTTATGTTTTTTTGATGCTTTTTTATCTCTACTGACATCACTGGAGCAATTCCTGATATATATTTGTTCAGATAAAATCACAATCAGCCCTTCAGAATTCATCTAGTTGTTCTCCTTCACTAATGTAGCAAACAGGCATAAAAAAATGAATGGAAGACAATGTTTCCTGGGCTTTTCTCATCTACTTGAAGCATTTTGTGGAGAGGAACCCAACCCTACTCAATTTTACTACTGAAATGAATGCTTACTGTCAGCTATAGACATAGCAATACAATTGCAACCTGTGGACTCACTGGTCTTAGTTACCCTGATATTGTTGTCCCACAGGTGGGGTTCAGTACCAGGTGTGCAATGAGCCAGTCTTACACACAGAGCCAAGATATGTATTTATTTCATGTCTGCACAGAGATGGGTGCCAGGTGTGAACTGCGCAAAGCTGGCACACCACACCAAAGAAGAACAATGCATTTATTCTGTTACATGATAAGTAAAAACCCATCTAAATTTACATTAATTGGTTAATAGTTACCCTCTCATCTACTATTGGCCAGTTAAATTTAAATTAGCCTCACTTGCCATGTAAATTAGCACACATGCTCCTTGCAGGTGTGTGTGGGGCAACTTCTTCCAGCCTTGAATTGAGTCGGAGGTGGTGATCCCCCCCTGCCGCCTTTACCTTTCCCTTAGTTCATGCTTCTTTGGCAATGATCCGGTCTCCGGTGCCTTCTGGGGCAGGATGTCTCCTTTTATCAGGCTTTAGTTCCCTCTTCAAGGGCATAATCCTTAGCAAAGCATGCATAGTTTATACAAAATAATCAGGCTTGCGTAGCTTAACTATCCAGTACTGGTCCTCCTTAAAGGACTGTGTATCATATTTAACCCTAAACTGAGGAGTATCACCACAGCTAGGCTGTAATTTAAACATATGACTACAACATCAGTATGGAAATCTGTGGGTTTACAACTCTAAAAAAATAAAAATAAAACTACAAAACTTCATTTTACATAACCTTCCTTAGCTCAGATGAAATCAATAAAACCATATTTATTTAGTCCCAGATGATGGTCTAGCTCAGGATCAGTATCACATACCTGATGGGGTATGTATAGAAAAAAAAGAAATAAAAGGTAAAAAAATAAACATATATATGTATGTATACACAGGAATAAAGCTGCAGAAGATTAAAGACCTCCACAAACTCCACCATTTTGCATACTAAGAGAGAGTCCAGGCTTCTGAAACCCAGCAGCTCTGCCTGTCTAGAGGGATACTTGCAGAGTGGTCACCCCTCTGCCCTTGGGGCAAGAGAATTTTGCAGCAGAAGGGTGATACAATGGATGCTCTGCAGTTTCCAAATTCTGGATAACAAGCTGTGATTTGTCCCACCTACTGCTCAGTCACTGGGGGGGGTCTTGTTTAAAAGGCAGCAGTAAGGTTTAGAAACAAAACTTGAAAACCTTAAGACTTCTATGCAAATGCAGTCGTACCTGGTTTAAGCATGTGATGTTGTTTTGACATTCTAAACAGATGGGGTTTGTAACAGCTCTTATCTCTATATCTAACAAATCAGCTTCAGTGGGCTTTTCTGAGCTGCAATGGAAAGCACTTTAATCCTGCAGGAGTGAGGGCATCAGAAAGTAGGAATTTCTATTGCACATCCCATGTGTTTTGTAGAATGGCATTCAATCGTATTGCTATCACTCAAGGTGGTTTTTTTTTTTCCACGGAGAAAAATCCACCAGAGAAAGCTTTGCTGTCCTAAAAGGTTGTCCTTTAGACAGAAGTTACAAGCCCTAGCAGAGACAGGAAACAGGTACTTAGACAAGTATGTCATGGACACATAACTATTTTGCATTATTATACAACATGAATACTCAGTGCAAACACCAGAAAGAGAGCTAATATAATTTTGCATCTATAAAAGGGGTTCAATCAATTAGAAGCCTAACAATGGAATGTTGTGACCATAAACTGCATTTCTTAAGAGGGCATAGCTGTTTTTCAGGAGGATGCGGATACACTACAGAGAGTTCAAAGGAGTGCCACAAAACTGATCCATGGGTTGGAAAACAAGCTCTGAGATACCAGGCTTAAGGAGCTCAACTTAGATTATCAAAGGGAAAGTGGACAGTTGAGTCAATCACTACATAAGGTACTTAGAAATGTTTTATAGCAGGGAGCTTGTTATCCCTGCTAACAAGGGCATAACAAGATCCAATGACTGGAAGCTGAAGTTTACGTAAATACAACTTTAAAATAAGATGGAATTTCCTAGCACTGAGAGGATATGGCTTAGTGACACCTAACCAGTGTAGATGTATTTGGCCTTTGGAGTTTTGTTATGGGTCTGTGTGGTGCAGGTTTTTTTTTTTTTTGGTAGCAGGGAGGGGGCTGCAGAGGTGGCTCCTGTGAGAAGCCGCTGGAAGCTCCCGCAGCTCCAAGTCGGACCCGCCTCTGGCCCAGGCCGAGCCCATCAGTGACGGTGGGACCGCCTCTGGGAGAACAGTTTTAAGAAGGGGAACCTGCAGGGAATGGGGTGCTTGGAATGTGAGAGGAACCCCTCTGCAGATACCGAGGTCAGTGAAGAAGGAGGGGGAGGAGGGGCGCCTGAGGAGGCTGATGGCCCTGCAGCCCGTGGTGAGATGGCAGGCTGTCCCCCTGCAGCCCACGTGGGTGAACGGTGGAGCGGAGGCTCCCAAAGATGGCCGTGACTCCATGGGAAAGCCTGCTCTGGAGCAGTGTGTGACTGGAGAGCAGCCCGTGGAAAGGACCCGCGCCAGGGGAGTTCGGGAAGAACTGAAGCCCGCGGAAAGGACCCACGTTGGAGAAGTTGGTGAAGGACTGTCTCCCGTGGGAGGGACCCCATGGTGAAGCAGGGGACAAGTGAGGAATCTTCCCCCTGAGGAGGAAGGAGCGGCAGAGACAATGCGTGGCGAGCTGACTCAACCCCCATCCCCTGTTCCCCTGTGCCGCCAGGGGAGGAGGGAGAGAGAACCGGGAATGGAGCTGAGCCGGGAAGGCGGGAGGGGTGGGGGGAGGTGTTCTGATGTTTGGTTTTCCTTCCTAATATCCTTGGTTTTGATTTGATTTGTAGTAAATTAAATTGATTTTGTTTCTTCCCCAAGTTGTCTTTTGCCCGTGACCATAAGTGGGGAGTGATCCCTCCCAGTCCTTGTCTCGACCCACAAGCCTGCCTTTGGATCTTCTCCTCATCCCAATGTGGCCAGGGGAGGGGGTGGGGGGTGAGCGAGCGGCTGCGTGGTGCTTTGTTACCGACTGGGCTGAAACCAAAACCACGACATGTTTTTAAAGTATAATTGGACTTCTCTTTATCTATGTGTTTTGATTAATCTCTTGGAATAATTATTTGTCCTTTGTCTGCAACAGCAGGAGGAGGAATCCAAATGCCTCAGTTCAAGTTCCTGGAAGGAATCGACAGTGGTATGTCCTCAGCATGCTCAGGAAGCACACAGTCCTGTATTTAGGCAATGTTGACAATCACATTTCATATTTCTGAACTTTAGCCTGATACTTGATGTGAGAGAATTTTCTTCGAGGGCATAACTTGGCTGTTGATGACTTGCCTTCTTCTGAAATATGAGAGGTTGTTTGCAACTGGAAATGGGATATAAAAGAAAGATTTATTTTGATCCTTATTCTCTACATATTTGCCATCTCCACTGAGCTAGAGATTTTGACTGAGAAGGTAAAATTTGTTCAGCTCCTATCAGCTCTTGAAGGATCTGACTTCCCTGAAGTCTATGGGATTTTTAGCACTTAAACTCTTCTCCCAGTGCATTTTGTCTTCCACTTGTCTGTGTTGAATTTCATCTGCCATTGTGTTGCCCAATTACCTACAGTAGTTTAGTTAGGTCCATCTGGAGTTCCTACCGATCCTCTTGGGCCTGGAGTAACCTAAATAATTTTGTGTCTGTGTCATAATAACCATAAAATAATTTTGTGTCAAAACAATTTTGTAAATTGGTGTTTCAACATTTGTCCTGAGTGCAGCTGAACAAAACCCTTTGTGTATAGCTCCAGTCTTTGCGCCTCAAGGACTCCCCTATTATACACCTGTTCTTGACAGATTGAGGCCTAAAACAGGATAGCTTAGTCACATATTAACCAGCAGGAAGAAAGTGTCTCCTTTTTATTAATGCCTGCCTACTAGTTCAGTGTTTGGAATTCAGTCCTACCTATAAATCAACATCAGACACTACAACCCAGTGTGTTCAAGAGCTTTGTTTAAACATCAAAAGAAGAACACAGGCAAGCACTATGATAGAAATATAACTAATCACTTGCAAATACATCTTTCCTGTCAGTAGGAGCTTAACCTTTTTGTTTAATATTACTGGAGGAAAATGCACTTATTTCCATTCTATCTGTTTTTCTTTAAAGCAATACGCAGTTTTGCTATGAAAAATGATCATATGTATTCCTAATATAACACAAAGCTAGCAAAATGGATTTTAGAAATATTCACTCGAAGGAAGATTTACGGAACCTTGTAAATTTCAAGGCCACACAATGATTAATAAGAACAGGAACTACTGAGATTGCTAAACATGTTTGGCTAACCCATCACTTGATAAAATGACAATTTACTAAGGAGGAGAAATATATCTAGGGCTTTAGCTTGTTTGTTGACTAGCAATGAACACAACATGATTGTATGTGGCACATTGATTGGATCAATTTAACTTCACACTCTGCTTCTGGCTTTCTTAGCTCATAGGGGACTCTGCTAGGATTTAGCCATAGTGTGCAGAAAATCCTAGAATCTATAGACCATTCCCTTTAATTTGAATGCTGCAGATTATGGATGAAAGATTGGTCACCTATAGGATTTAAGACTTCAAAGGAAAGGAACATAAAGAGAGACACAGAGGGGAAAAATACAAACAAAGAGCCCTGTGAGAAAGGGGTGGAAATGCAGCATCCTACAACATGTGGGGTTGGGTTCGATAGAGCTCCCAAATTTGATTTTCTACTTACTCACAGAAACTCCAATGAACTCAGTGGCATTACTCCTCATTTACACATTGGGAAGGGAAAGAAGAATCAAGCCCATTTTTTCTACTGCAGCATAGTTCATTGCCAGCAAACACAAAAAAGATCACTATGTTCCTGGTTTGCTTTCATCTTTTGGGCTTGATGGTGTTTCAGTCAATACAAATTTGTCATTGATCAGCAGCACGTGCTTTGTCAGCGGGATCAGGACCTTTGTATTCCTTGTAATCTGTTTTGTAGATAATAAAAAGTGTTCCTCCCAAAGGTGTGGTTTTTGATACAAAAAATGGAAAAATAATGGTAGTACATTTGATATAGGACCTTCCTTTAGAGGTTACAAGTTGTCTTAGCTCTGCGCAGATGCAAATCCTCAGGTGACGTTGACCAGTTCCAGAGTATTCAGCCCCAGCTGAAAATTTCTGGTTGAACTGCATGTATACAGCACTGCCCAGCTGGGTGACCCAAGGTCTCACCTTCTGCTGTGGTTTAACCCCAGTAGGAAGCTAAGCCCCACACAGCCACTCACTCACTCCCCCTCAGTGGGGTGTGGGAGGGAACCGGAAGGGAAAAAATGACAAAACTCGCGGTTTGAAATAAAGACAGTTTAACAGGTAAAGCAAAAGCTGTACAGACAAGCAAAGCAAAACAAGGAATTCACACACTACTTCCCATCAGCAGGCAGGTGTTCAACCATCTCCAGGAAAGCAGGGCTCCATCCCATGTAAAGTCTACTTGAGAAGACAAAGGCCATAACTGTGAACGTCCCCCACTCTTCCTCCTTCCTCCCACAGCTTTTATTGCTGAACGTGACATCATATGGTGTGGAATATCCCTTTGGTCAGCCGGGGTCAGCTGTCCCAGCTGTGTCCCCTCCCAACTTCTCGTGCACCTCCAGCCTACTCGCTGGTGGGGTGGAGCGAGAAACAGAAAGGGCCTTGGCTCTGTGTAAGCACTGCTCAGCAGTAACGAAAACATCCCTTCGTTATCAACACAGTTTTCAGCACAAATCCAAAACCTAGCACCACACAAGCTACTATGAAGAAAATTAACTCTCCCCCAGCCCAACCCAGTACACCATATCCCTTATGCTCAGATGTAGATATAGAGCAAACAGCCTTGCAATTACGTACCATGGGTGTCACAGTACATGATGGAGCTGCCTCCCTCTTCTGGCACATGCATTTGTTCCTTTCCTCCATCTCACTTCTGTGATGGCCTCCGTAGATGTTTTCTCCTGTCCCTCAGGCACCTTGTATCACTCAGTTTGGTCTTCTTACTTCAATCCCACTACAGATCAAGAGCATTGGCTCATTTTTAGAGGCTTTTACCTGAAGAGAAAATGTAGCCTAACTGCCTAGGGCAGAAACCCCATGCTCCGCTTGAACTCAAGAGGAAGACTAGGTGACTTCAGGGAGTGATACACAACTAAATTAAGCAACAATCATGTTCCTAAGTTGGCTGCTATGAATTAGTTTATGTCGTCCAGCCTTCAAGCCTTTCTTTTTCAGATTTAGTTCTTTCTATCCTTTCCTATATTTTTCTCTCCCTTCTTAATACTACTGGATAGCAGAGAGGTCTCTTCTGTCTTTCTGTCACTAGTCACTGCCTCTTCATATCCTTCCACCTCCACTCCACTCTGCATCTCAAAAATGAACTGAAAAACAAAATCACATCCTTTTCTGGGCCTATATTTCCTATTTTGATTTTTCTAGTATTTTGTTCTAGTACCTGTTTACTCACCCTAATTCTATAGACCACTTCAGGCTCCAATTTAAATGAAAGCTGCCCTGCCAAATAAGACTGCCTTGAATTGCCCCTGTCATAATGTAAGCTACAGTTCTTTCATTTCCTGGAGTGCTAATAGTAAAAGTACAGCACTAGTGAGCATCACAGGCTGTACAATACATTATAAATAAAGGTACATGCACTACAGTATTCAAGATAAAAGGTATTAAGGTTACTGTAGGGGTACTGTAAAATTTAGTGTTCTGTAGAATATGCTAGTAGTTTCTAAAATAGCAGATACTCACTAGGCACAAAACCAAAGCAAATTCAGGAAAGAAACTGTCAATAGGACAAGCCCTAGAAACCTTCAAAGGATTCAGGTCTGATCTATTTGCCCTTATTCAGTAATGCTTCTTTTCCATGAGCTGTTCTGTTGAAATCACAATGTGGAAAAAAGTATTGTGCAATGTGGAACAAGTCAGTACCTGCAAACTCTTCAAAAACAGCTCTTGCCAAAACCATACAGCCTGACACCCAGCCAGGTTAAATAATGCTCACATGAACATGCACCCTTCTTGGACTGTAAGCTCTCTTGCCTTTTTTGTTCTGGGTTGGTACAGTGCCTAACACTCCAGGATCCCAGGGAATATAGATTTCCAAGCCACTACAGAAAATCAGTGTTGAGATAGGAAAATATCATTGATATGAGCAATAACACAGCCTATAATTTCATGTCGCTGTTTCTTTTTGTGGCCTCACATCACCCTGTTCAGTCTTAGCACCTTCATGTGTGCCTAAAGCAGCCAAGATACTTATACAGTATCTCAGACAGCATTTACGTTGCTTAGCCTCAAAAGCCAGAGGTTTTGGCCCCACATAGCCATATAACTGTGGTGGTTTTACATCCAAAAAGCTAACATGAGATGTTCGAACTTATTCTGGATCTACCTGCCATGTAGGTGTCTCAGTGCAGGTTCAGGACTAAAGTTAATGAAAGGATAGTACTTCAGGTGTGGCTAAAGCCCCACTGGCCCTGACTGGAGGATGAAAAGACTGGCAACCACTTTGTCTGTATATTTAAATGTCTCAATAGCATTGCTTGAACTCCACTTCCATCCCAGCTATTGCTAGAAGAGGTTTTACAGTAGCAGCATTTTGGCTCTGCTGAGCTCTCCAGAGAATGCTTATACCAGGAGCTGCCATGTATCTGGAAAGGGAGTAGAAGGCAGATGATTTTGTATAGTTTCATTGATAGGCTCATGCTAATTCTCATGCCTTCCCCTATTGTAAATCTTCTCATTCCTCCCTTTTTTGAAACCTGCACTCACATCGTATCTTTGTGGCAACCTTTGTGATTGCTTATCTGAAATAATATTGCTCAGGAAAATTTCCAATTATTTGATTTATTTTTAATCTTCTACTGAGACTAAATGCAAGGGTTGGTTCAACAATCACAAAGAAAATAGGCATTTTAAAGTTTCACACCTATTGAATGGATTGTATTGAAAACTCAGAGGCTTGGCAGCAGGGCTTCATATGAGGCTTTGTGATTGTGCAAGGTACCTTTTTGCATGTCATACTTTCACATGGAAAACTCATCCTGAAGTAAAGAGGACTCAGTATTTTCTTCCAGTAATGTTTATTTGGAGTTTGGTGTGTGTTATCACTACAACAATTGTAACAAATCACCCGTTTTGGGGAAATTAAGGAAAAACTAAGGTTATGGTTACATTGTGAAGACCAGGCTCAGCTAAGACCTAAGCACGGTAATTTCTGCATTGTCAGAGATAGCTCAGCTGTAACTTGGGTTGAGAGGGGAAGGTTGTCTCATAAAATGAAGAATTTCCATCTAAGGTGGTGACTCAAGACTTTCAGTCATCATAGAGAAATGAGTATCCTCAGAGAGCAAGTCATCTTATCCTGCTGGGAGTTCCCGAAGCAGTCAGACAAATCACACATTAAAAAACCCAAACATTTCTCTCCACCAAGTTCTAAAGAAATCTTAGTGTGGCAGTCAAAAACCACGTGAAATGATCCCATTCAAAGATTATACTAGTAAATTAAGTATATTTGCATAGTGTTGTCTGGCAGGGAGGCCAACTGAAACAGAACAGTCCATTTTCTTAAACTTCAGAACAGCGTGGTCTCATCCAAAATGTCTGCTAGGAAAAGCTTCTGGTCTGTACTGGCTCCCAGACTATGCCTGGGAAAGAGTTTCTGAGACGGTGCTAGCCTCCAGAGCCTGAAGAGACATCTCTGACAATGGACAGTAGACATCCACTGCAAGGGAAAGCTCCAGGGCACTGTTACATTTAGGAGAGAGGGCAAAAATGTTTCCATCGTGCTTAAAAAGAGATAACCCAGGACAACCTGACTGAACAGAGTGAATTGCTTTGGCTTGGTTACACTTGGTCAGTACAGCTGTTACAGTCCATATTATGTTATGTCTTATGTCCAGGATCTTCCTCTTCAGAGGTTGCTGCTGTCTGGGCTAAGCTATCACAGAGTTTATCAGAGTGGCTATGCCTGCCTGCACAGATAGCCTAATGTGACTTCAATCCCCCAAAATCCCCTCATTTACTCTCTGGAGTCTAAGCCCACGGAAGTTTATTTTCCACAGCCAGAACTCCTGAATTTGAGTTCTACAGAATTGTTGCAGGCTCTCTGCTTTTCTTTTTGTAAGGCCTTTATATTTTAAAATGCTCTGAATATATTTGATCTTGTCTATATTTTAAATGACTTGTCAACAGTTTCTTGTGGAGATAGAAAGGGGCTGAGGGGAAGCAGATTTTAAGGCTAGAATACCACCTGCCTACTCTGCTGGGTTAAGGCATAAGACACAAAATTTTAGAAGCCTGTTACCATGTCAAGAAAGATCTTGAGCTTATTTTCTTTAAGGCCTTTGTGCGTCTAGACAACCATTGTGGATGATGGCAAATCTTTACTTAACCTGCAATGTAGGCATACGCGTTCAATGGGGACAGCTTATCTGAAGAGGTCTAGGAAAATCATTTAATCTATACTGGCTCCCAGTGTTCACAGTTGTCATGATAAAGCTTTCATGAATGCTAAATTTTCTTTTAAAAGTGAATCCTGATTGGAAGAAGACCGGGAGGATTTTTGGAACAAGCATTTAACAGACATGGAAAGATATTACTCTGGGCTTTTAGTATTTTCTGTGAAAGTAAGAGTTGTTGAAGCACTCCCTGTGCAAAGGAGCCTACCCAGTCCCATCTCTTCATGAAGGTGCTCCTGGGTGCTGGGGATTGCAAACACCATGGTGGCAGTAGGAAGGTCTCACTGAAGGGCAAAATCTCCTGCACCGTGCAGAAAAACAAAATCCCCTCCCACCACCCCACTCCTTTCTGGTTACAGTTATGCTTCCATGAGTGCTGCTGAGACATATTAAAAGCGACAAATTAAAAGATGTTTTAGGTCAGGTTTTGGTGTCTAGGAGGAAAGGGAAAAACCCCTTCCAGTGCTCAGAGACCAAAATAACAGTGCAGAGAGTTGCAGGAAAAATATCGAAATAGAAAATCTTATTACATATGCTGCTTTTTAGAGCAGATAACCAAGTCTAGTTTTGGAGGGCTTTCCTTCCAACCAACATACTTTTTTATTTGATGCTGAGGTCCACAACTCTAGTTATATGAACAAAGCTTTTTGAATTGTCATTGATGTGGCTTCATAGAATTTGGTTCTGCTTAAATAGCAAGATTTGCTGATTACTATCTTGAACCTCATCTGTCATTATTTAACTCTAAATTTCCCTTAAGTTACTGGAAATTTGCTATTTGCTCTGCAGTACTCTGCATTCACCCTGTCATGTTTCCTACATGCCATTAAATCTTCAGGCCTACAGATGTATTATTCATATGTTCGTTGCTTCCAAATGCATAAAACCTGATATAGAGCTGCTGGGGCCCAATCCTGCAAAAATATGTGCATGTGTTATTCCCAGTACCTAAGCAGTGTGAAAAAGGTGAAGAGAGAGTCCTTAGTCTTAAATTGTGCATATCTGCTTGTAAGATCATGGCTACTATCAGTGAGAGCTGAAACAACAAAGTATCTTGGGCTAACTTATTGCTTCTTTATTATTCCCTTTAAAAATGTAAGTTGATTTTAAAATAAAACATCCCTCTGAAATGGAAAGTTCAAATATTTAACTTGAAAAAGAAACTCTATGCCAAGTCATTTAATGTTTCCTCTTTTCTAATGTTTTACTTCAGTGAAACTATTAAAAAAAATGTGGTTGAATTTGTATGTAGGATTGTTCCTTCCAGGAACATACAATGCTGATCAGTTCCTGCCTCTAAACTGCCCAGCTACAAACACGCATGAAGCCCAGAGGTTTATAATACAAAAAATAAGCACAAGAGAAGGGCACAAATAGACTAAGTGGGCAGGCCCCAATACAGTGGAGTGCAGTGTTTTATGAGACCCACCAGGGTATCCAGGTCATCTAGAAGGATGTCCAGGTATGACACAGCGTTACATGTGACCCATTCCCTTCTGGAGTAGCAAGTCAGCAGTAGGCATTTCAAGTGGCATTGAACACTCATGAATTGTGTCCAGCATATCTATGTGACAATGTTTATATTAAGTAACTAACACAATCCTCAGCTTGCAGAGCAAGATCTGGTCATGAGATCATAGAATCATAGAATAGAATCATTTGGGTTGGAGAAGACCTTTAAGATCATCAAGTCTCCGTAGATGGGGACATTAAGTCACATTCTGGGAAGGGGCCATGGTATATCACTTAGTGAAGATGAAGGTTTCCATTAAGTTTACTCTCTGGCTTCTTGACATCATTGTCTCTCTCCACCTCATACACCAGATTCTACTGGTTGTTGGCTAAAAAAACTTGCCAACTGCCTGTAACAAGCAAGGGAGGTCACACAATGGAAGAAGGAAGCAGCTAAAATGAATGTGAGCCTGTGCAAAGGGTGAAAACTGAGGTGTAATGATATAGGATTTAATAAATACAGGACACTCCTAAAGCATGGGATGTGATAGAACTGAGCACGTGGTGATCCTCAAAGCTGCACAGACTCCAGATCTCTGATAACCTTCAACACCAGTAAAACAAAAAACAAATATACACGTATACATATACTGTGCCTCAATTTAATGATGAGAAGAAGAGAAAATTCTACTCTTTTATTTATGCCTTTGGAGTTTTCCAATAAACAGTTCATGAGCTGTTAGCTGCATGTGCTTTCCAATGACCTGCATGCAGTAAGCAAAGCTCCAGCTGAAAGCCCTGCGTTTAGACACTTACCAAGTTAACAACCTGAAACATGCAAGCTGGAGCCCTTCGAGTGCAGAGACTATGTCCAGAGGCATGTACCACTTGAACAAGATGTGCCTGTGCATAAATACACCATCCACTTCTGTCTCGCCATGGGGCAATTGCCTGTCCATTGAGAACAGGGCAGTCTCTGCCACTCCAGTTACTTTCCCCTGTAGTCGCTATAGTTGTGATAGGCGCTTGAACTAAGGTTATGTTTTTATATGAACCTGAGTTGATGGTACAGAGGCCTTTATGAAATAATCAATTACCATATTAGAACAGCATGTGGCACTGATGGTGATCTTTGCTGGTAAAAGCCCTGCTCTCACAAGGTGCTCAGCACTGGTCCCTCATTTTGCCTTTCACACCTTTCAGGACAGGCATCTCGATGCAAATAGACAGAGCAGAGTCTTCAGCTGATCTGGCCTTCAGTGCAAATACCTTGATTTACAGCAGCAATAGCAGGATTTGGCATCAGGATCTTAAAGGAGTTATTTTAGAAATGAGCTGGGTGCAACATGCTTTGATAGGCTTTATTGTAAGGAAAACTATGTAATTGCTTATAAGCGATTTACTAACTATCCTTTTACACAGATTTAGCCATTATTATTTTTTTGTTTTAATTGCTCATGTTTCTCTTTATTTGTGTGTCTTTAGCTGAACTCACTGATTGGAATACAAGGGCAATCTTGTGAGGCTTTTGAAACAAAATCCACAGTGGAGCAACAACAGTTCAGCCCTAAGCCTTTTCCCATTAGTGATAATAAACAGTAGCTAATCCTTAGCAACACTAAAGGATGCTTTAGTTTGCAGAATGTCATATCCTTTAAACATNNNNGAATGTCATTTCAATTGCCTTATTAACCATATGAAAAAATATATCACAACAGTGAGAAAACTTCTCAGTTATCTATATCTTACCCCTAAGGCTATTGTCATGAGCCAGTGGCATACTAAGGAAAGAGTACTAATTCAGTTGTCAGCTGCCTTGCCTATTAAACTGGAGGAAAAATACCAGCAACAAAATTGAAACAAGTAATAAGGGTAAGAGAAAGGTCTGGATACCCTTGTCCACTTGAATTCTTAAATTAAATACACTTACTTGTCCTGTTTTCCCTGTCACATAACATTGTACTGGGAGTACCGTGCTGCCTTCTAATTGAGTATTTACTGTGCTTAAAATGCTACATGGGCTGCACTTTAAAAACGTAAGTGCTGGAATATTATACTCCAAGTTCATGACCTGCATTGTAAAACATAAGAGAATGAGCAATGATCTGCTAAACCAAAACATCTTCAGGGGCTGGAAAGAGCAGGCTCACTGCTAAGGAATATGGAAATGTGTTGGTTTCTCTACAGATAATCTGGGTTGTTTGATTAATCATAGGCAAACTCTTCATAGCGGGAGGTGAACTGTCACCAGGTGTTTGTTCAGCAGAGATCAGAGTTTTCTATGACAAACGCAATGACATGATTCTCTGTGTCCTTGCTCTTTGCATAGCCATTCAAAGCAGCGGGCACTGAAGATGATTCAGTTTTCTTAATTCAGTGCCATTCAGGAGGACTCTGCAGCTTGGTAAGTATGCAGACCTCCTGTAAGTCCTATGTCAGGCCAGCCCACCCTGTGCATATACCTCAGGGTATCTCATATGTCACTACATGTCTTTATTTAGCCAACTGAAACCTACCATAAGAACCAAATGTATAAACAAATTTGTTAACATTTATGACTGGTAGTGTTTTACTCTGAATTTGGAACACCGTGCTGGTCTCTGGAGTGGTGCTGAAGCATGTGTAATTCTCAAAAGTGCTCTTTTTAGAAGACATAATTTTTTCCTCACAATTTTGGTGCCTGATTATTGGTTGCTAAGACATTTGGCGATGGTTCAGTTTAAGACTGAGACACTTAGTGTGCAATGCCGCTGCCCAGCCAAAAGCAACTATGGCTATCAGAAATGCCTTAGAATATCCCTCCTTGCCTTGACTCACATCTCCAGAAGGACTCAGGTACATTGTATGTGTCATGGTCCATATGCTTAGGCAGCTGGGTCACATGCTGTTTCCCCATCTTCTCCTCTGAGTCCACTTTGCCATCACCTTTGCTGTATTTTGTCATTTGCACTTATGCAAAGTATATGTGCATTTCTACACATTTTTTTTGTTGGGATATGTTATTGGTTTGTGTGGCGCGGTTTTCTTTGGTAGTGGGGGAGGGGGCTGCAGAGGTGGCTCCTGTGAGAAGCTGCTAGAAGCTCCCCCGGCTCC
>VYZV01000923.1:13741-25969 GCA_013401275.1 Pandion haliaetus | reverse complement strand
GAGAAGTTGGTGAAGGACTGTCTCCCGTGGGAGGGACCCCACGGTGGAGCAGGGGACGAGTGAGGAATCTTCCCCCTGAGGAAAGGAACGGCAGAGACGATGTGTGGCGAGCTGACTCAACCCCCATCCCCTGTTCCCCTGTGCCACCGGGGGGAGGAGGGAGAGAGAACCGGGAATGGAGCTGAGCCGGGAAGGCGGGAGGGGTGGGGGGAGGTGTTCTGATGTTTGGTTTTCCTTCCTAATATCCTTGGTTTTGATTTGATTTGTAGTAAATTAAATGGATTTTGTTTCTTCCCCAAGTTGAGCCTGTCTTTTGCCCGTGACCATAAGTGGGGAGTGATCCCTCCCAGTCCTTGTCTCGACCCACGAGCCTGCCTTTGGATCTTCTCCTCATCCCAATGTGGCCAGGGGAGGGAGTGGGGGGTGAGCGAGTGGCTTCGGGGTGCTTTGTTACCGACTGAGCTGAAACCGAAACCATGACAGGAACTTACAGGGGTAAGTGACTATGCAAATTAAAGGGAAATAGTCCTTTCAGAAGACAGAAAATAGTCATTCCATGCCTACAGGGAAAGGGTGTAAGTATTTCTAGTGATGTGAGCAGGATTTCTATTTTTCCCCCAGTACCAACTGGTTACAGAAAGTGCACTGTAAGTAATGGAGGATGATAACTAAGGGAGGAATATGTTCCAGTGCAGGCTGATGAGTCTGTAGCCATCAGACCACTGGTTTAATTAAAGTTCAGCTGTGGAAAGAGGTTACCATAAAAGGCATATTATTTTCAGGTAAAAGCAAGAGACAGGATTTCATTCTTGGTCATATCCACATTAGCACAGCATTACTTCCAAGTCATCCACACTGCCCTTCAGTAGCACTCATCACCTTCACTCCCTCTGGTACATCTGTATTGCTTCCAGCTCCACAGCTGATGGCAAGGGAGACAGACTCTTAATAGTACCCAGTGACAGGACAAGAGGGAATGTTCACAAACTAAAACACATGAAAATACTTTTTCTTTTGTGAGGGCAGTCAAACACTTGCACAGCTTGTCTGGAGATGTTGTAGAGTATCCATCCTTGGAGATATCCAAACCCCATCTGGATATGGTCCTGGGTGACCTGCTCTAGGTAGCCCTGCTTGAGCAGGGTGGTTGGACAAGGTGACTTCCAGAGGTCCCTTCCAATCTCAACTACTCTGTGATTCTGTGATGGAGTGACAGCTGGTTTGGACGCCTCTGGTAGGAGCTCAGTTTTAGGGCTGTTGTATTTTCTTCAGTATCTGAGCCCATAAGGGTCTCGTTCTTGCTGAATACCCTCTTCGCCCGACTTTTCCCTCAACAAGATCAGGAGTTAGACCCATGCAGACTCATCATTTACGTCATTCTTCCTGTTGTTACTCTTGTCAGAACTGCTTGCATTTGAGGCTAAGGATTGGGTTCATGTCTCTTAACTTTAAATGTCTAAAAGTTATGTTTGCCAAAGGGGAAGATAACTAGTCTTTTCTGGCTTTATATTCAGTTAAGGAAATTGGATACCTCTAGAGGGCAATAAGGCCCACAGACACTGTAAGGAACCTGAGCACACACCCCACCCTGGAGGTCCGACACCTGGGACTTTGGCCCAGGCTGGAGATGGCACAGGGGAACGCAATCCACCTTCCTTTGGTGACCTTAAACAGGGCTCCAAGTCTGTGCTATGGGGTCAGCCAGGGCTGATCCCTCTGCCTGGGGGAGCTGCGGCTCTTGTGCTAGGACCCCCCAGGAGCTATAGCCCCATAATGCCACAGCCCTGCGTGGACCTGGTCATGGGCACTGTTGATCTGGACCTGGACTCTGACCCATGAGCCGACATCCCAGCCTGGCCTCAGTCTGTCCCTATCCCCACAGAGGTGCCTGTTGCCCAGGACTCAGATGATTGGAAGTGCTCTGGGGACAGTTCAAGCTCATTTTTTTTTTGTGGGAAAGCACAGTGCCACTGCCACTGACTGTAGTAACCACAGTGCTTGGGGTAGAGGGAAGATGGTCTTCTTCATGGCAGTGAGCTGGGGGTCAGGCAGCACTGGCTCTGCCTAAAACTTCCATACCTTGGACAAATTGCTGAGCTTAGATCCAGAAAATTACTTTCCTGAGTTTAAACTGTGGAGGGGACTAGGACCCCAAATCCCAAATTGCTCTCCTTCAACCCCTTACTCCAGACATCAGCATCACCACATGTAAGCAATTCCCCCACACCCAATAGTCCCTTTGTCTCCTTTGGTTGCAATATGTTTTGGGTCCACCAACCATCACAAAGCAGAGACCTCTCTCTCATGACCCAGCTGGCTTTCTCGGGGCACACCTTGACAGGAATACAAGAAGAAATCAGAAGTAGCCTCTGCTGCAGCTGGCCCCAGGGGCAGACTAAAGGCCCTCACACTTTTTAGCCTATCAGTATGAATGCTGCCTTTAGCCTTTGCTGTGTTGTCATCCTTAATATAATCATAACAAATAAAAATATGGCACACATCCCATCCACTGGATTGAAACTATTGGGAGGTAAGATAATTGGTATTTCCAGAGAGCAGAAAGCCAGGCTGGATGGTTCTGTTAACATTATACCATGGTAATGTTGCTATCATTCATAGTACTGATATCCAGTAATATCAGCCTAAACAAACTCACAGCTATGAAAATAGGTTTAAAACCACTCTATGGAGATATTTCACTGAATAGTTGTTCTCAGTATTCATGAGAAGAAATATTTATTCGGGTGAAAATATAGATCCAATTCCTTTCAGTAAATTAGTAACAGACAATGCAGAGTCAAAAGGGTATCCTTTTTTTTCTCTCTTTTTTTAATTTTATTTGTAGCAAGCCTTCAGCAATTTGTAATTAGATCTTTCATGCTGGGAGAAAAAAAAGAGAAAGAGAGTGAGAGAGCGACCCATATTTCTCCAAAATCATTAGTACTTTTGGCAGCAGAAGGCTGGATCCTCAGCTGGTGTAAACTGGAGGTAGCTGTACTGAATGCATTAGGGTGATGCTGATTGACACCATGGATACCATTCCCGCTGCCTGCAGGAGCCAAGTCTGAAGTAGCAGCAAAGCATGATGAGCCTATATTAGAGCAGACATCAGCATGTTTGAGGAGATGTGGATAAAAGAAGAGATGTAAAGTGGAGAGCAAAGCAGGGTGCAAATGTGTGGGGTCCTAGAGAAATCAGGCCTGTGGAAAGGCAGGAGGAACCGGAGAGGACATGGATTGAAGGTCTGGGAAGTCTGATGGTCAGAAAAGGCTGGCAGAGATCTACGTGAAGGGGCAGGAGAGTCAGCAGGGTATTGAAAGGGGAAGTCTCAGTTAGTGAACTGCTCAGAACTTAATAACAGGTTTGGCAGAGTATTGGGGAGAGATTAATTATTTTAAGCCATTCAATTTTGACAGGTAATAATCTATTATTGGATAGATTAGTCAATGGAATAAGCTACCAAAAGGTTTGGCTAAATGACCCCTCTTACATATCTTGCACCAATATAGTCTCTTCTGGCAGTTCTGATTTATACCCATAAAACTGAGTCAGACCAAGAAGTCTAACAGTTCCTATGAAACTCCCAACTGCGACAGAGAAGGAATACAACTATTAGATGTTGAAATCTTTGGGGAGAGGATAGTCTTTGACTGCGCTGTTACTGGAGAATGTCTGGTGTATATCTAGATATCTGTGTATCTACAGAACAGTATGTGAAGCAGGGCGATTGGACCAGCCTGTGCACTGGAACTCAGTAAAGCTGAATGAACAAATCATATCCTGGGTCTGTTTAAGTTCTCTGCAGAGTATTGCAGCAGTATTTATCATGACAAAGACTCATCCACAGCCAAGTGTTAATGAAGTGCTGTAGTTTCTGTACAACAGAATCATGCTTGTTTATTTGTGTTTCTTCAGGCCAAATGACCCACTTGGTACCATTCCCAGGAGAGTTAGCCTAATTTAAAATTGTCTCACATCTCTGACCCTGTGCTTTCCTTCACATAGCCATGAGACTTCAGTTGGACAAGTGCTTTTCTTTCAAGACAGGTCTCTACCCCCTGCAGTGAATTGCAGGATCCCAAGATTACTAAAGCTGTCCTTGGCCAGTTGATTTGGTAATGTTTTACTTGGATCTTGTAAAAGATAATCCTTCATCCCAGTTAGTCATCTGGATTTTCTGCCATGGTTGGTGGAGGCAGATACCTCCAGAGGGTGCTTCATCCTCCTGCTGATGTTCCTGTTATTCAGCATGTCTCAATTTAATTTATATTTACCTTCCAGCTGAAATCCTCACTTTTCAGGGAGAAAAGGGATTTTTTTCTGGAGAAAAAAGTGTCACATACATTTATTTTGCAGCCTACACAAGCCTATCTTGGAATACCAGGTTCACACTTTGAACTCTGCCCATTTACAAGCTATAATCTGTGTTCTCTGAAGAGCCTCCTGAATTCACTCCAAGCAAACTATTTCTGCATATCAAACTATCAGTCCGTCTGTCCATCTGTCTCGCTAATCTTCTTCCCAGCTTATTTTTTTGGGTTCCTTTTGCTGTTGTATCTGTGTGTCTGCCTCAGGGGAAAATTTCTGCCTGGAGGTTAAATTGCGTGGAATACTTGGGTGAACAACAACAGGTCCAAAGACAAATGGAAGAGGGTTTGCTTAAAAATATCAAGTAAATGTCTGTGGGAAAATGCTGCTGTTGTGACCATCTGTGTATTGACATATGTTTGCTGTAGAGGGCTGTATCCAACATTCAGTGCTTCAGTGGGAATCTTGAGTGCCCGAAGAATGAAGGGCTCAGCCCTCTATGCCTTGCTCAGGTCTGGGTAAGCCTCATTACTGAATTATACATGATGACCTAAACGTGTGCACAGGTGGGACAGAAGCTCCAAAGGATGTCAAGCGAGTCCTGTTTGGAGCAACCAGTGTTTCCTTTAAAAAAATAAGAACGAAAAAATCAAGCAGACCAATCAATGATCCAAACAAAAGGGTGATTATCCCATAATACCAGTAATAAAAAACTTGGCAATCCAAATCGGAAGGGTGAAAAGTCTCATTTTGTCCATGAAAGCAGATTACATCTTGCTTCAGAACATTACAAAGCACTGAAATTTAGAGTCAACACTTTCTTTTGATTGAGCAACCACTTTAAATCAACTTGGCATGTAATCCTAGCAGAATTTATGGTTTTGAAAGGGGCAGGAAGGCTAAGGTTTTTGCTTTAATGAGTCTGGGGAAAGTCAAGGACTGTAGCTGCTTCTTCAAAAGACTGCACTTCACCATTTAAACAAAAAGAGTTACTTATTTTTTCTTCATCTAATTACAGTTTTATGCTGTGCTGTGGCACAAAACTTTCCAAGTTATTGTGCCAGAATTAACATCTTTCTTACAGACAAATTTTGCCTTAACAGTTATAACAAAGAGAAGTGGGCTTCTTGGAGGCCAAGGTCAGCCTGAAAAGACTGTCTTTGATGCAAGAAGCAGCAAGAATGGTGTGCCTCATGGCAATGTGTGCCTTTACCTGCCTGAGAATGGAGTTACAATAAATGGAACTACAATTGAAACTATACATTAGTGAACCAGTAATATATATTAAGCAATTTCATCTGCTTGCTTGAAAGATGTTTACACTAGATGTCAGGGTGCTGACAACTCCTTTGCCCCACGTTCCTTATGCAGCTTGTGTAGAGGTATGAAACACTTCCAATCTGGGTGGTATTGACACTCAACTAGCACTAACTTAATTGGCTACTTCAGGTGCAAGGCAATGCTGAAACAGCTTTCAGAGCTGGCATGTGAGAAAAAATGCTTATGGGGGTGTTGTGGTTTAAGCCCAGCCAGCAACGAGGTACCACGCAGCCACTCGCTCACTCCTCCGCCCCAGGGAGGGGGAGGAGAATTGCAAAAAAAGTAAAACTTGTGGGTTGAGATAAGAATGATTTAATAACTAAAGTAAAATAAAATCTAACAGTAACAATAATAATAATAATAATAAATATACTACTACTACTAATTAAAACAAATAAAATAAAAACAATTAAAATAAATAAACCCAAAGAAAAGACAAGTGATGCACAATGCAGTTGCTTATCACTCACTGACTGTTGCCCGAGCAGCGATATGCCCCTCCTGACCATCTCCCCCCCCATTTTTTATACTGAGCATGACGTTCTATGGTATGGAATATCCCTTTGGCTAGTTCAGGTCAGCTGTCCTGGCCATGCTCCCTCCCAAATTCTTGTGCACCTGCTTGCAGGCAGAGCATGGGAAACTGAAAAATCCTTGACTTAGGATAAGCGCTACTTAGCAACAACAAAACCATGAGAGTGTTATCAACATTATTCTCACACTAAAGCCAAACCACACTGTAACAGCTACTAGGAAGAAAATTAACTCTACCCCAGCTGAAACCAGGATGGGGGGAAATCATGAAAGTGCCCGTCTTCATTACTCCACTTCATCTGAAGATGTGTAAGGACACCTCAACAACTTTTAGCATGCAATTTCCATGGCATAATTGCAAGCACCTTAATCTGCATTGCTGGTTTTGCTCTTCCTCATCTCATTTCTTCTGTGATTGTAAGGGCCAGGGGGTGGGTTATTTTTCATTGCAAAAAGCCATATTTAGACCACACTTCATTTTCTCCTTCCTACACACATGTTTAATTTAGGCATTATATCACATAGCAGAGCACCAAAGTTTAGTTCCCTACATGTTCTTCCTACCAGGCAGTTCTGGGTACAACTTGAAGGTCCCCATGTCACTGTTCCAGCTCAGAGACAACTGCATTTAAAAACTTTCATGAGCGGGTATTTCAACAAAACAAGAAAATGTCATTAAAGAGAGAAGAAAGAGGTTTTGGGGTTTTTTTCAACTCCAATATGTATTTTTAAGCATCCATGATGAAATGATTATAGAGATATTCCTAATGGTAGTTTTTAGTTTAAATAGATGGAAACTTTTTTTGGTCATGGCTTTTAGTAATTACCACAGTCTACCAAAGCATTTCATTAAATATTTTGGGGAGAAAATTATTAATGGGAAGGAGGGGGGAAGTCCTTTTTTAAAAGTCTAAGAAAAAGCTCTCTTTCACATTCCAGCTGGAGGTTTTCCAAAGATGCTGGCATTTTTCAGGATTATTCCACCAACTCTAATGATCTGCTTGACTTAGCCAGCTCCAGGATTTCTGACTGGGCTCATGTGCCTCTTTTCGACCTTAAATTTCTCCACTGGGGTGCTTCCTAGGGAATTCAGTTAAGAATGTAGGAGGTAAATCACACAGGAATCTCAAATGGGCTGTGTAAAGGAAGCACTCTGAGCTTTAAAATGTCTCTCTTGCGTCATGGTGTCTTCCACAAGTAAGGAGAACGGGCATTGCCTTTCCCCACTTTTTTCATCTGGCAGTTTGGAAGTCATGCATTTTGGAAATAATAAGGAAGGTTTGGAAGTTGCTGGGATATTTATTTGGCTGTCACTTGATTGTGATCCTTGGGACTAGATCAGAGACATTTTGGTGCCTGGAAGTGTCAGGAGGCTTCAAAAATACTTGAATTTTCAGCCACATATTTCAGCGTCCAACCACCTCTGGAAATTCACACTAGGGCATGTTCTGAGAAAAAGGGACCATCCAAACCATACTGATTTCAGCATGTGTTGAATGAATTCCTTTGTAGATTTTCTTACATCCCTGTCCTGGGCAGGGGGACTTCTTTATTTCTAATTTATTGACTGAGCACAGAAACATGGAGAATCTAATGGCAAGAATATGCTTTTGAAAACTTGTCAGTGAGTTGTCTTAACAGGAATTATGGGGAGATACACCTGTTTGGAAAGGGGGATGGTGGACACATACTCTTAATTGTCATATCTGATGCTTCTGAAAATGTTAAGTCCGGTCTATTCTTTGGGCACCACTTTTTTCACTGACATTACAATTTTTTCCCCAAATTTGCATTAAAAAAGAGAAAGAACAAGTGGTTTTGCTGGTCTAGGCAATTTACTGTGCCAGAAGCTAATGAGACATGAATAAGGCCAGAAATGCACATCTTTTCACTTCTTTAAACTTTTTGTCTTTTAGCTGCTTCTGATTTTTCCTCAGATATCAGCACAACTTCACTGTGTTGTCAAATTCTATGTATGATCACATGGCTAAAAAAGAGAAAAAATCCCTCATTTCATCTCTCTCTTTTTATTCCAATCTAAATGGATGTCTCTGGGTGAGAAAAAGCATCTGCACTTTTCATGGTATTAATAAAATGTTTTCTTGTCCCCCCTCCCCACCCTGTAATGGCATGTTAAGGACACAAACAAACAAACAAAATCCAAACCCATAAAACTCCTCAGGGCCAGTAACTACTCTTTGAATTTTATTTTTTTTTTTTTTTTTTTGTAAGGGACACTGAAAGATAAAGAATTTTATCCAGCAAAGAGAATTTTCCAGCATAAGGAAAGTGGTTTTACTGCCTGCTCAAGACAAACTAAATGCAGGGTTCTTGGCTCTGCCCACCTCCAGTCACACTATCTTTTCTGGTCACCAGATCATGGATTTATCCCAACAAACAAGAAAACTGTATTCAAATGGGTAATATCCTTCCTCTGACTCACTGCAGAAGACTGCAAGCATTAGTGCTGCCCCAGGGAGGGCAAGGAAAGGGCAGTCGGGAGAGACAGGGAAAAAGCAGGAACCTTTTGCAGCAGGCCACACCTCGAGAAGTTTATATCATTTGCAAAATCAGAACCCATGAGCTGTTTCAGAAGGAAAACCAATTCCACCCAATGTAGTGGCTGAACCATGACATAGCTCAATTTCCATCCTTGTGGAAAAATTCTGATAGCATTTTAATTAAAAAATATCTATATAAATGAGAGATTTCCAAAAGAAAATGTACTTGCCTTTTGGAGCAGCAGCCTTACTCATTTTTTTTTCCCACTGAAAGTCTGCATTTAGATTTTTGAGCATAAGTGCGTGAAGCAACCTCACACATTTGGGTACACATACTCATGCAAAACTCTTCTAAGTCCATGGGTGTGCATCCATTCATTTTATTATTTTTTTTTTACTTAGACTTATATATAAAATACATATGACTTGAAAGACATTTTACGACCAAAATAATGAAGATGAACCTCTTCCTCACCTCCCCAAACAAATCCAGAGAGTAATTCTAATGCCTCCTTAGTACACACTGTAGGTAAGACCTGTAATTTTTTCCTGTTCCTCCAGTCAGATAAAATCGTAGCTCACTCCTTTGCAATATTGCTGTGGGTTTGTGGTATAATTAATACTCTGAGGAAACGCACACTGTGAGAATATCTTCTAGAAACTGACCTGACAGATGACCTCCATGTAAGAAACAGAGTAAAACAGTATCCACTTAGCCGATAACTAAAGCGGATAGAATAAGTAACTCTGACATAATATTGCTCACACTCATCAGCAAAGGCTCCAAATTGGGCAAATAGGTAGGTGGGTTGTTTAGACTCTTGGCCCTACCACTGATGCATCTTCGGCTCCTCCTGAGCACCATGGAAGACCATCACTGCGCATCAATGAGAAGCCACATAAGGGACTATGCCCTGTGTAACTCTGGTGCAGTCCAAGATGCTCACACCATGACTTAATTCAATACCCACTGTGGGATCCAGCTCTTCATAGACTAGTAGAAATGCAGAGCTGGAAGGAGCCCTGAGAGACAGTGCAGCTCACTCCCCTTCCCTGGGAAGTGGGGAGGGTTTTTCTGTACTGTGAACATTTTTGCTTTTGGCCACAAAAGTTGCTATCAGCTGGGTGCAGTGTTTTATTAGAAAAGAAATTAAAACATGAGTCTTCATTATGCTTCTTCTAGTGATGGTAAACTTAGACCAGAACTGTTGCTTATCCTATTGGTACACATAGATGCAATTCACAGTTTATGGTAAGGGTAAATGATGTGTATTAAGGTAGATCAAAATAAGGTGGGGTGTGCAGAGGACCCTCAGAATCACGATGTGATAATACTGATTAATTGTCTGGAGTTGATTAAACACAGATTGAACTGGTAGCTGTAGCACACTTGTATTGGCTTTCTTCTCTTTAAAAGCACTAATCTTGAAAAAAGCTGCCCACATCCTTGATTTTATACCAAGGAATTTTGTCTTTGATTTCACTGGAATTAGTACATAAGGAAAGGGGAAGGTACAAGTGATCCCATCCATATTATTAGGATCAGGCTTGAATTTTCACCTCCCCATGTCAGATGGTTGAACCCCACACTAGTAGGACTGTAAGCTCATTCCTGTGTGTCCTATTCAATATCCCTCAGACTCACTGGAACTTTTACAGGAAAGACCAAATTTGTGCTAAATGTCAGGTCATCATCTTCGTTTGCTTTTTAATGAAATGCAAACAAACCGACCTACAACTTTTAACTCAGAGCAAACCTGGGCAACCAAAATGATGTCATGTAACCACTGAAGAAGCGGTGGCAGGACTCTAAGGTTCTGCATTGCCTGCGAAGCATCGCTGGGTTCTCTGATGGCACAAAGTAGCTGTGGTTTATAGAGCTGGTAGGAATTTTCGTTGTAACAACATTGCCACCTAGTGCTCTAGAGGTACAGTTCAGACAGGGCCTGGGAAATTACATGGTTTAGCCAGCGAAACAAGTACAAAACAAGATGGTTTGACAGGTTTTTAATATTTTAGAGGAGTGGACAGGCTGCATGAATATAGTGGCTCTTTGGGGTGACCCGCCTCTGTCAAAGTGCGTGTAAAGTGCTCCCAAGAGGTGAGGAATTGATATTGTAGACACTGCACACTTCTAGAAAGAAAAGGAAAGTGGGATTAGTCACATTGAAATCTGTCCTCTCTAAAGCTAGGAATAAAGCCTTAACTGGTCATCTAGACTCCTTCTGCTGTAAATAGAGACAGGCGTCACCCCCAGGCCGTAATACATCCAACCTACATGAGAATGTGTTTATTAAAAAACAGCGTTTATTAATAAGCATGTGTTTATCAATATGTATAATAAAACCATATTAATAAACATCCTCTCTGTGTTTTTACTCTCTCTGCTCTTCATCTAGGAAGCCATAGGGACTCAGACTGGATGCCTAACTTACAGGTGGGTAATTTGGGGTAAGGTGAGTCTTGGTGTAATTCTATGGCAGAACTAGGAAAAGAAATGGGATCTTTATAACCTTTTATTTTAGCCACACTACCACGTCTCCTGTACAACTAATTTTTAGTGAGAGTGAAGGAACATACCACTTCTGAAATAAATCAAAGCTTGCAAAATTTGGGGTTTTGAGCATTTTAAACTTGATCCCAGTGACTATGCTACTACAAAGAGAGAAAGGATACCTGCAGGATAGAGGTAGGATTTTATTCCCAAAAGGAAACAGCATTAGAACATCTATTCTAGACAGTCTCGGGGAGAAGGGTCTAAGTTTTTCTCACTGTAACTGTGCTGGTTTGATTTTTTTGCCAAGTGAAATAGCTGCTTTTTCTGCGTATTTCCAAGTACACTGTAGGAGGGAGATTTCTGGCAGGAAAGGTGTAGAGATGGGATTGAAACTGTCTGGCTGCAGACTGTGTCCTTGCATTGTTCCTAACCTTAACTTTTGGAAGTCACTTAGGTTACTTGTACATTTTCCTATGAGTTCTAATTTCAGGCATCATCATGGTAGTTTTCTTCTACCTGTATGGGCTTAAACGAAAGACGCAGTGCTTTAGCAGAAGTCATATGAGTATACCAAAGGCTCTGAGAGTACATAGGTATCTGGTACTGAAGTCTGCACCACCACATCTTCTTATTGTCTTGTTGGTACTAAGATGGGGACTACATTTTGGGTACTACCTCTACTACAAAATTTAAGCAAAAGATAATCACCTTCCCCTTGTGTACGCTTTCTCACTGAACAGTTATATTAATTGCAACACCAGCATGGATATGTCTCTGGGACTGGCTATCTTTACTGCAACCATTTAACCTAATAAAAATACACACAAAAACTACATGTTACTCGCTTCTCTGAGGTAAGATGTGTCAGTATGCTGACAGCAAACACAAGTGGTTAGCACTTTGGGTTGAAATCACCTGTAAGAGATGTTCCACTGAAACCTTGAGGCAACCTGCATTTGGATGACTCCAAATGCAGCTCCATCTGTCAATACAAGATTTCAGGATTACTCTATTGGCAGTGCCCAAGTTACAGGGGAACTGTTCAGATATGAACTGCCTGGCTCAATA
>VYZV01000923.1:2517-13509 GCA_013401275.1 Pandion haliaetus | reverse complement strand
CAGCCTCTGCTCCTTTTAATTGTTTTACAAAGTGTCTTCCCTTCTTTTCAAAAGTAAGAGATGTATTTGCACAGAGACTAACCCCCCCATAAAGTGTGTCTTCTTTGGAAACACATCTGGTGCTCTAAAATTTGTTGTTATGGGTATGATACTCATCTGATATTGGTTCTCTCTGTCATATAGAGGTTATCTTTGTCATTATACCATAATCTCCATTTGTGTAAATAACAGATAAAGAAAGCTTTGGTTTTCAGGTAAGCATTTGAAAATCTGTGTTTAAAGTGAAACTGGAGAATTCAGGTACATTGCATTCATTCTTGCCATCAAACAATACAGAGTAGGCCTTGATCTTGACCCATCTTTGACTTTTAGATCTGACTATTAAGTAAATGCAGAGAACAGGTGAAGATATTGAGTGGGATTTATCACTGCTAACTGAAGGCGTCTATTTCTGAGACAGTCACACCCTCTTTAAATGGGGACAAATACGCTCTTGCGGAGCACACATCTCACCTCCTTTAGACAACAGTATCCACCTTGGCTGTGCTGATCTTTCTGAGGTGGATTTGGCTAGAGTTGAAAAGGTCTAGCTCAGATTTAGATATGCATAAGTGATGGCAATGTAACCAGATCAATGCCACTCAGAGTAGGTACTGCTGTAAATGACTTCCTGCAATGTAAGGTGGGGGTGAGCTCATCCTAATAATTTCCCAGTGTCATCCTCTGGCTCAAAAGCATTTTTTTCTGTCCTCGGTGTTGTGACTCCAAATTCCTTGACATCAATAGGCTGATTGCCCATAAACTTCAGACAGCTCAGTCCTGCTAGTGCAAAGCTGTTCAGGAGGAAGATTTCAGGCCCAGTGACATTGACCAGTAACAACTGGGTCTGGTTTGCACAGATGTCCTCAAGCAGAGTTGACGGACAAGGGTGCTACACCTCTCACTTCGTGGATTGATTAGAGCAAGATTAGGAATTTTTTTAAAGCATCTAAGTGCATAAATCCTATGGATTTTTTTTAGTTTGGGTATCTTAACGTTACTGTGAATCTCATGAGGTGTTTGTGCATGTCTATAGCCACTCAGGTACATGTGGAAATCTGGTTGGCAATTCTGGAGATTCCCTGTGGAGAGAGATCACACCTGAATTAAACTGTTATAGTTAGAGCCAAAACTGGAACGGCTAGAATACCTTGTACATGGTAAGTCTTGCCAAACTAAGAAAGAAATTATGAAAATCTTAATCAGTGCAATTAAGTGCTTAATTGTTAATTTTTCAACTTCAAAATGTTATACTCTTATAGTAGATTCACAGGGAATGTTTTCATGTTTGCAGAAGGTTTGGATGTTTGCAGAATGTTTCAATCTTTGCAGAAATGCCTTGACTATTAGAAACTTCAGCTTCCATTATACCAAGGGCAGAAGCAAATTCAAAGCTGTCAAGCCTTTCACTTAAAATAATCTGTCTGTCACTGTCCCCAAACAAACACATCTCAGGACTGTCAGCTGTGACGTCTCTTGTGCAGAATTATGGTCTCTAGGGTACAAGAGATCTTGAACCAGAGATGATTTAGCTTTGAGAACTTTTAACCAAGGTTAAATTCTCTCCAGTTTCTGAAGTCAAACAGGAAAATCTGCCTCTACCTGAAAACCAGTGTCCCTGCTACACCTATGAAAATTAATTTCAGCTGTTACCCATCAGTTAGGGTGGCCAGTATAACTGGTATACCACATAATATGAGGTGTACTTGTCCACAGGGAAGAGAAGAACTCATTGAAATGAATTTAAAATTTATTTTTTACTGAAGCTGGTAAACAGTAGGGTTCCTCCAAGCTCCCTAATTCCCAAATTAAGCAGCACAACAGACTGTCATTATACAAACCTGCTTAAATTCAAGTCTAAATGGTTTACTGACTAAACTAAGTAAAGCAAATCTTAGCCTTGACTGAAAATAACAGATTTTTCAATTCAATGTTGAAAAAGAAAATCAAAAGATGATCAATCAGAAAGAAAGAATTTGTATTATTTTTTTCTTTCCTGTTTTTAAATTTTGTGTAAAAAAAAATCTTATTTGGGAGATTAGGACTGGGAGGACAAAATGTTGCACATTGCAATGTCAAGTGAAACATTTTGATATTTAAGAACAGAAAAGCACAGTACTGGATCAGATCCAGTAGGAGCCAAAAATCAATGTCTATGGAAAAGCGTAGAATTCTCTCCTGGGCTGAATACTGTACAGGTCAGGGATTTCCTGAGCCTGAAATCATGCTTTGTGTCTAACTCAATGAACTTCTTCTCTGCAAAGTTGTATAGGCAAACTTGAACTCATCTAAAGTTTTAGCACTTGCAATATCTGGTATCAGTATCTGGAAACAGGGAATTCCATGGATTGACTGCATGCTCTATGATGAAAGACTTTCTCTAGTTTGTTTTAAATGTCTGACCTGTTGTTTTATTTGATCCATCTCACTGTTGCACCAAGACAGTGAACAATCATTTCCCAATGTATCCGTTTTTACTTAATTTAAAAAAAAATCCCAAACATTTATATTTTGCTGAATGAATGTGACTACTCTTGCCATGAAATGATAAGGAGAAAAGGCTCATGTCAAATCCACTTTTCCTCCAGCTGCTGTCTGTAACCCCACTCTAAAACAAAATACTGAGTAGGGCTTTGAAAATGCCTCTAAGAGCTGCCTGGAAGATGACTAAAACTGAGCATCACCTATGGCCCGCACTGCTCTTGTGTGTATGGTGGAACCTTCTTGGACAGAAAGCCCTGCTGTGAGGTGAAAACAGGTTTGGCATCACAGCAGATAGAGCGCAGAATTTTGGTCAGGGCTGCTGTTGTTGGATGGGCAAAAGGAGCAATTTTTTTTAAAAAAAGCTCTCTCTAACATTGTTTTATGGGCAACGCTGTCAAAGCTGGGAAATACTGCCTCTAAGACTGTAGCCTTCCTGTGTATTTCCTCTGGCTTTGCCTGACATCTTGTGATTTGCTTTCACATCTCACTGTTTTTATTGTTACAATTTGTGTCATATTTCCTATCTGAACTTAACTAGGAACAGTGACCTTATCTCCATAACAAGAGCATTCATAGATGTGCTTCACAGCTCAGTTTTGGTAGATGATGACACGCAAAAGTGATGGAAATTACTTATTAATAAATTTTTATCTCCCAAGCATTAAAAAACCTGTGCATCAGGCCCCACACATGCACACCCCTCCTGAGAGTGTCTTAAATAAGATCTCTAAATCAACAGTAAATATTAGGGTTTTTTCTTCTTAGTTTCTGAACCCTGAGGTGTGCCTGTGATATTTCCAAGTATTTTTCTGGTATCACAAAGTCTAAAATTTTCACAGTTTTTATCAGACAGATTTTCTGTAAACACAAAATCTAGTACAGGTGTAAAAGAGTTTGGATAACCTAGGCATCAAAATTCAGCCAAAGTATTGAGTCTTTCTCAATTTAAACGTTAATGCAAAAATGTCCCCAAATGTGCATACTAACAAAGATATATACTTGTGTATGTGCATTTTCCACTATACATGAGGGAAACATTTGGCACCTCTTCTGAAGGTTAAATCGTCTCTCCAATCTACTGTCAGATGTCAATGAATAGATTAAGGCAAGAAGATGAGAAATAAGAGCTGAGCAAATGTGGTGGAGAAGCTGCTGGGAGTGTCAGTGTTGATCCTTGTCTATGTTGAACATCAAGGAAGTCCTCAGAAAGAAATGAGCTTCTTGGTTCACAGAAGATCTCTGCAAGACCGATATAAATTTCATTTAGAGAGTGCTAATTAAGGTCTGTTGAAGACTCTGGATAAACAGACTGAGACACTAATTCAGGACTTGCAGATTTTAGGAATGCTGAGCACACTTTTTTGTGTCCCATTTCTAACAGGTAACCCTTCTGTCTCCTGGGACCTAGAAGACTCCTGGCCTTTGTATGGACATAGACTGTAGTGGTGCTACCTTACGACTAACGGCATGGCAATGGAGGAGGTACAAAAGAGCAAAGTCCCACCTGGAAGCAGACCGCCTCTCTCTGGTAAGCGCAGGCAGTAACCAGGTTTCAGAACAACCTACTGACTTAGCCCCAGCGTTGACTAAAACCATCAGCAAGAAATTCTGTCATGTGAATTTACACAAAGCATATTTCTTGGGTCAGGCATGAAATCAAAATTCCTTTAAGGAAGATGAGACTTTAAACACTTGCTGTCGGGAAAAAAAAAGTCTCCAAAGGCCTTATCTCACACATGATACAGTCACAAACATCTGCTTCCGTTTCAGTTTTTCCTTCTGTTAAAAACTAAAGAGAGCGTTTCCAGATCCCTGGAGCAGCTGTCCCTTTTAAGCCAGATACATAGCAATATGACACACACTGTTGGAGTGTGGATGGGAAAATGGTGTATTTATCAAAACAGACAATTTTTATCTCTTATTTTTGGACAATTGCTAGGCAAAGCAGTGGAAGTCTATTAGCAGTTTTTTTCATACAGTATTCTGAATTCTGAGTTAGAAACTGGCAAGTGTATGTGTCATATTTCAGGCAAGTCTCATCAATAGCAAATGTGAGATGCAAATTCAACTAAAGCCTACAGTTTAATCCTCATTAAGAGCGTCATTGGTGTCCACTTTATCAGGATAATGAGATAGAAAACAGGAGTCCGAAGGGAGACCTTAATTAGGAGTTTTGGCAGGTCTGGTAAAATGAGTATATGATGACTGATTCGGGGGGGTTGCTGTCACTGCATTTTGTTGCTAATATGCATTTGCTATATATATATCTCCTTCTCCTAAGCTTTAAAATGCATTTGGGTTCTAGTTCAAGTAGCTCTCCTCATTCTATGATTTTTTAAATCCTTCCTCCAAATTCCTACACACCTTCAGTCCCTCTGCCCAGTCAGACATTGGGAGACAGGCTTTACTTGCAGGGCTCCTTTCAAATTATTATGTGTTGGTGGTCAATATGTGAAGCAGTCCGAATCTTACAAATCTGATTTGGATAATCTTAGGGCAAAAGCAGAGGAGAGAAATTCCAGGTCAGGACACACACACCCTGTTCAAGCTGGAGCAAATCGTTTAATCTCTCTGTGCCTCTGATCACTGCCTGTAAAATGGAAAAGAATACTATTTTCTCGCTTGTGTTTTTTTTTTCTTCTTATTGTTACATATTCTAAGCTTTCTCAGACAAAACCTGTTTTTTATTGTGTGTATATAGACCACACAACCTCCAATGCTGATTGTGGATATTAGCTGCTCCTGCAAGATAAACATATCCTCATCACATCACATTCCTGTTGGACTGCAGCACATCTCCCTTCTCTGCTTTCTCCACAGCTTAAATACTGTTGGCTATCGCATAGTCCTTGGCTGCTAATTAGGCCAATTAAATATTATTTCACGGACAGGTGAATTTCCAGAAGCTGAATGACTCTGCAGTGCTCTGACCCCAGAAGCAAGGAAGGATTTTCAATACATCAGCACAGCCAGTGGCTCAAGAATGCCCTAGGCCATCAGCTGGTGGGGTCTAGAGCATATACTGGAGAAATACCTGCCTGTACCAGCCCTGCTCTTGCTGTCTTTCTCACGACTTTTACCGGTCACTACTCAGAGACAGGCTTCCAAACTATGAGGACATTTGGTCTGACTATAATAGTAATAAAATAAGTTTAATCTTTTATTATTATGCTAGTAATTTAATTTAATAAAAAATTATTACTATACTATAATTTTATTACTATAAAACAAGTCAGTAACTTTTCCCTGAACTATGACAAGAGAGTTCACATCTACACAGATCAACTTTCTCATCCTCCACAACCAATGACTGAACATGAATATCCTACTAGGCATGATCCTGACATGCAAATCACCAGAGGCCATGGGGTTGTTGCTGGTTGGCCTGGGCCAAAACTGAGCTGTGAGTCCAGGAACCGTTCTAGCAATTAACAGTACAGTTTACTGGATAGCAGTGCTTGAACCAGGGCCTGGCTGTGCTTTAGTGGCACAGCTGCAGCCAAAGGGACCAAAATACAGACACTTCCTTTATGGCAGAATGTATGTCTGTAATACCAACAGAGATGTGCAAAACTCCAGAACAGAAGAGACTTCTGCTACAGATGCCACATCTGTGGGTTGTTCAGGACCCACAGGGCTGGCACATCTAGAAGGGAGGGAAGTGATTCCACAGGGATGCCCTGATAGACAGCATTGACTTGCCCAAGAAAGCACTGCTGTCCTCTTCCATTTAAAACCAAGGACAAAAGCGAGGTTGGTAAAGGCTCATTTTTAAATGTCACCTAGAGGTTGGTGAGCTCCTGCAGGATAGAGAAAACCTGGGTTCTGTGCTCCTCTCAACATGGAGAGCAGGCTAAACCAACAGCTCTTCCAGCCACAGGCTAGGATGGGACCATCTACCTCCACCCACCTCCTGTCAAGGCTAGACCTCTGTGTAGAAAAGTTGCCACCCAATGACTCAGTTGTCCATAATGGTAATCTAGAAAAAAATTCCAGCAGTGAACTCCAGGCTCACATTGACATTTATCCCAGAGCTGCAAAAAAGTGATTATGTAGGACACATTGTTTTTGTTGGCTTTTCAGGTTAGTTGGCTAAAATAATTCAGCTCTAAAAATCCTTTTGTAAAGTACATAACTTGTCTTGTTCTCTGGACAGGAGACATGGGCTCTCAGTTGTGGCTGGCAATAGCTACTTCACTGCTAGGAATAGCTGAATTTATGTTCCTTTCTGTCTCTGAGATGTAGTATTTAAGGCAGCAGTCCTAAATGTTCAAATTTGCAAAGCAGTCCCTTGGATGAGGATGGTGCATAAGGCCTCTGCAGGGATATCCTAGCTGTTTTTTGCTGAAATAGAAAAGTTTGAGATACCAAACAAAGACAACAAGGTTGTCCCACTTTTCTGGCAAGGCTCCAATTTTATAATTACTATTTCACCTATCCATATTCCCTGTGCAATTTTAATTGCAAAAGATTACATGTGTGTCCCCCTTGAATTCATGGGGCGTTGCTCAATTGTGTTTCATATTTGTCACACTGCCTCCCAAAATAAAGTGAATTTTGTCAAAGCTGGCAGAGCAGAGGAATGTGTACCGAGATTCTTTACCTCTGCAATTCCATACACAAGAGAAACACTGTGTCCCCATATGCCACCTTCAGAAAAGATCTTTGGTACAGATGAGCTGAGATCACAGGAAGGCCTTATGTCTTCTGGACTTCTATATCAGCTTAATCATATCAAGTGGAGATGTAATTTTTATAGCAATACCCTATTGTTATAATGCCTAATATATGTCTTGGTAAAATTCCATACAATATAATTTATAATTGTATAGGTTATTTTAAATCTTATTCATCACCCTGAATGAAAAAAAAAAAAAATTTCTAATGTTGATTTGCCTGTCTTTTAATTCCAGGCAGTATATCATGAGCTTTTTCCTATGAGACAGAAGAGTCTTATGATTCCTGTGCATGTGAAGTATAAATTAAGGGTTGTCACTGTTTAGTCTTGGAGATGTAGTAAAAGAGATGGAGCTCCTTAAGTTTTCCAGCGTAAGATTTTCAGTGCTGTCAGTAGCTTTCCACATGTTTTTCAGTTTTCCAACATCCTTTCTTAATGTCTAGAGATCTGAACTCAATAAAGTATTGATCTCTTCAGTGATGTGATTGGAGAAAAAATCACTGCTGTTTATTACTAAACCTATGTTACACACATAAGAACATTATTAATTCTTATCCCTTCTAAATTTTTTTGCTTGCAAATGATGAACCCAGCCTTTATGTTTAGATGTATGACTTTACAATTGCTCATTTTAAACATGTTGTCATTGAACAGACATGTTTGACTAAATATTCCAAGTCACTAGATGTGACAATGGCCAATTTTTTTTACCTCTGAACAATTTACAATATTCTTTATGGTGCATCTTTGCTTCCTAGCCAGGGACTTACTGGAATAGCGGCTTTGCTTGTATACAGAATGAAGGATTTACTGGCCTATTTGGTACTTCTGGACATGCAGCAGGTAGTTAGTCAACTAACAACTCCTGAATGCCAGCCGTGCCTACTAAGCACATAGAAACTGGAGAATACTGGATCTGCTGCAGATGTTTATCCCAAAAATCCCTTATCAGAAATCCCTGCGCTACACTGCTCCTCTGAAAACTGTTCATAGCAGAAGAGTTTTATTCAGAGCAAACTATTTTTCCTCTGCACTACAAGCCACCCCTTGACACAAGCAGTTTCTCTCCATCTTTAAACATCCCCATGTGAGGAACAGTATTGATAAGGTTATGAAAAATCAAGCGTGGAATCACCCAGACATTTCAGATTTCCCAGAGGGTTTCTGGCAACGCGTTACTTGTCTGTACCACATTTGACTCTGTAGTACCTGAACACCAAGCTGAGTCAGAGGGACTGGAGTCGCTGATGTTTTTTTATCTCTGAGAAAATACACTGTAGATGATTTCAGAATTGCCTCAGGGTCTTATTCTTGAGTTTTTAGTGTGCATCGGTTGCAAGAGGAAAACAGTATTAACTAGAAACCAAACAGAAAATAACTAAACTGGGTCATTCCACAGCCAGTTATTATATAAGGGCTTTCTAACCTCTCAAAGGCTTTCTTATTTCTGTCCAGACACTGGTTTTACAAAGTGCCTCTTCAGAGAGACAACTTGCATCTTCATTTTCCAGTCCTGTCTTTCACACTTGTGTGAAAACCTTCGCAGTCATTAATCACCAGCTTGCAGCAAAATAAGCAGAACCTCTGAACCTGTCTCACACCAGAGTACCATTACGAAAAACAATTTATCATTTAACTCAACATTATGCACATGTGAAGTTTATCTCTCCTAATGAGATGTTGTTCTCCATGGGTATTTTTTTCCCCTATTTCATTATTATGGCTCCCTTAAGGCAGGTTTCCCTTGAGTTTTAATTATGAAAACAACACCTGTTTTCATTGCCACTGTCGGAGTTTTCATCCGTTCCAGAGGAAGCATTTGCTGCTCTGTTATCTTGAATGTCTTCCACTCTCTGCACTGATTTCCCAGAAAATGCTGTATCGATTTTATCTTGACATTTCAGTGAATGCCTCATCATCCTCATTCTTCCTTCTTCTGAATTTTAGAAAGCTACACTCACCCTTGTTCTCTCCGGTCTTCCAATTAGGGAATACTTGTGATTCTCCTTTTCTGTTTTAAAACCCTGTGTGATCAGACTTTTTGCTGCTGTGCCCTGTGCTTTTTGAACCTGCTCTCCAGGTCACTAGGGAAATGCAAGGAATTTTTTCTTGGCCTTTAGTCAAACCTTAAGACCTGCTGCAATATTTCTACACAAAGATTGCTCTGCTTTTAAGCCCCATTTTAGCTGCTTTCATCTGTCACGTTTGTGTTGGTTTGGATTGAAGAGCCTGGTGCTTTGTCATGTTCAGTACATCCATCATATCATCTAATATTAAATTATGCTTGTGTTGGCTTCAAGACCATGGGCAAAATGTTTGTCCTAAAGTATTCTGGCTATATTTGGAGTCTGTGTTATTGTTATGTTAGTCTTTTATTGCACTAGAAATAATAAATAATGGTGAATAATAAAGTAGTTCTTACCTTCAGTATCTTTTGCCTTTATCTCATATACAATTTTTCATCACTGCTGTGGGGAAAACAGGGCATCAAACAACCCAAAAGAATAATTTTCACTATATAATAATAAAGCTGCAGCTCACATCTAGCAACTTACATTGAATGAAAAAAGAAAGGTAGGCTTAAAATACTGCCAGGCTTATAATATTACTCATCTAAGGAGCTGGGCAGAATTGACTATTAGACAAAAGATCTATAAGGAAATTTTTGGATTCTCCTTAAAGAAAGTGTTTTATCATGAAGCCACTGTGCCAGAGCCCAGCAATATCCTGGCCTCCAGTCTTGGATAAAGCCAAAGAACTGAGTAAGATCTAAATCCCAAAGGACAGCCGTGTATGGAGGGAGTTTGGGATCCATGTTGTCCAATAAGAACCACCTAAAAAGTGAGTGACTACTTTAAACTAGAGATTCAGCTTCCTTCTATGGCTTATAAAGATAAATAATTGAAGTGTCAAAACACTTGGTGCTAGGAAAGGATGGATCATCCCCAGAGTGGCTCTCTAAACCTGACAACAGAATAATCAAGCTTAGACTAAATGACTAATTTTTAGGTACACAAAGGTAGGTTAGAAGTTTTCCACCCTAAATGTCCCTGAATCTTTCTAACAGGAGTATTCTCAGGTTTCATAGTCACGTTCCAGATCGGATCACTACAGCCTGGCACACTAAAATCATTACTGAAGTTGTACTGGAATACACTTTATCAGCCCTTTTTCCATCCCTCATGTAATGATCACAGTTAATTCCCTGTCCTCCCATCCTCAGAAACCCAGCTGTAACGAAACAAATTAGCTCAAGCAAACAATGTGTGCAATGTTTACTTTGTCCAGCCTTTTAGGGTTTTTCCAGATGAAAAAGTTAAAAAACATGCCATGACTGTTTATTTCTTTCTTCTCTAGTAGAGGTGAGTCAAATCAACTCAATTTTCACTGTGGATTTTCTGGATCAGTGTTACTTCACTCTTAGATACCTTGATATAAAATCCATAAGCATTTCTCACATTGTTTGCAAATAAAGAAGTGATTGAAATGAATCCACATTTTGGATTTTAAACAAACAAACAAAAGTTGGAAGACCATTGTAGCAAAAATTTACATTAACCTCCCTCCTTCCCTCTTTTCCACCTTCTCATCTTCCTTCCAGACTTTGTCTCTCTTGAGATCCACATAATTTTATGTGAGGGCAGATCTTTATTTTTGGAGTTTATTTGCAGAAACCTCCCTTTGAATGTATGTACGTGTATATCTGTGTATATTTATATATATATATATAAGGATTTGTGGGACTAGCTAAAAATATATTATCATTTAGTTAAATCTCCATGCCATTAAAA
>VYZV01000921.1:361-14808 GCA_013401275.1 Pandion haliaetus | reverse complement strand
GCATGTAAATAGAGCTTGCTTGAGTGTTGTTGTTTTATCCACAGTCATGATCCTTGGACATGAAATTCACCTTTCCTTTTGGTGAGAAAATAGTACTCAGAAGCTAGAGACCATTTGTGATCATTATTGTGTTTGTGTTTGTTATTATGCTAAATTATATTCTTAGAATTTTGTGAAGTATCTTACATTACATGAGCACAAAAGTACTGATAAAGAATACATGCACTAGTTTTCTGGGATATCCTTTAACAGTCTTTTAAATTCTGGTAAACATTGTTTCAAATGTCACCTATATTTTTACATTATATTTTTTTGATTTTGCATTAATGCATCAAGTTCTCCTCCAGTCATAATATGTAAAAGGCATATGAAAAATACCCTAAGTCCGCATAGAGTATTCTATAATATATTATGCATTAGAGAAAGAAAATTATATCTGTAGTGGAATGATCAGTATGCATCCAAAAGTACAGGATTTGATTATCTTAACAGATATGTTCTGAGTCATTATTATCTGGTTCCCTTTTATTACTCTATACAATATTTGAGTACATTATACCCAGAGGTATTTAATTTCATAAGCTGGCAGTGTGCTATCTGAAGTGTTTCTTTCATTTATTCTTATTTAATCTTTTAGTTATTTATTTATTTTCCTCGGCAACTATTAACCATAATAGCTGAGTATTAAAAAGTAGAAATAACAACTTCCCACTCTTCCTTTCCTCCCCACTTGAAGATGAATCAGCTGAACAGTTTTGTATGTTCTTCAAAAACCTCAATGAGTAAAAGTGAATCAAAGGGGAGAATTTTGTGAGTCAGAAAGTAGTTCAGACTGTGTTTATTCTCATCTTTTGCAGCAGTGAGTTCTCCAGTCTAGGCTGAGACCTTAGAAAAATTCTACCTCAGATATTCATGAGATAGGGAGTTCTCACACCTCCAGCCAGTGTCATTGCATTTGTCCTTTAACTGGTTTTGATCAGAGACAAAAATATGACATGCACACTACTCTGAGGTAGTGCTATTCTGCATAATATGGACCAATAGGTTGTTTCTGCAATGACTGCTGGAACAGACATTACAAACCACAACAGTTTATACTCCCAACACAGTCTGCCATTGCCACCTTCCTGAAAAGAAATGCAGACATTTACATAAACAGTAAAAAACCCCATCACGATCTTTAAAAAACAAAATATTCCACTACATTTTTCTACCCTTGGAAAGAGAATGAGAAAGACATTTGTGGCAAGCATTAGATGCATCGTTAAAGGAACTCCTGGGAAACATTCATGTAGTACAGAGGTGAACACAATGGAGATATGGCAAATTAGGTTAGAGAAGGAGCGGTTCTTGTGGAATTATGAAGGCAAAATTTTGGTGGGTATATAAGCACAGTAACTCAAACAGCTCTCATGGATCCATGCAAACAATTTTGGAGTATTCTTTTGGAAAGCAAATTGTATCCTGAGCTGCATAAAAAGAAGCGTGACCAGCAGGTTCGAGGGAAGTTATTCTCCTGCTCTACTCCGCTCTCATGAGAACCCACCTGGAGTACTACAGCCAGTTCTGGGGTACTCAGAACTGGAAAAACATGGATCTCTTAGAGCAGGTCTAGAGGAAGGACACAAAAATGACCAGAGGGCTGGAACGCCTCTCTTATGAAGAAAGGCTGAGAGAGTTAGGCTTGTTCAGCCTAGAGAAAANCTTTTTCAGCCTAGATAAAACAAGGCTCCGGAGAGACTTTACTGTGGCCTTCCAATATGGAAAGGGGGCTTATAAGAAAGATGGAGAAAGACTTTTTACCAAGACCTGTAGTGACAGGACAAGGGGCAACAGTTTTAAACTGAAAGAGGGTAGATTTATATTGGACACAAGGAAGAAATTCTTTACTGTGAGGGTGGTGAGACACTGGAACAGGTTGCCCAAAGAAGTTGCGAATGCCCCATTGTCAAAGTGTTCAAGGTCAGGTTGGACAGTGCATTGAGCAAACTGATCTAGTAAAAGATGTCCTGGCCCATGGCAGGGGGATTGTACTAGGTGATCTTTAAATCTTCCTTCCTACCCAAACCATTCTATGATTCTAGGAATCCTTGCTCGCTGTGGCCTTTTCCAAACAAGGTGCATGTGTTTGATGATTGCATGCCGTTTCAGTGTTGTAGAAAGGTCTCTCTCTGTATCGTGTTCTGGTCAACATCTCATTAAAAAGCACTCAGGAATTTGGCGACTGACAAATCATATTTATAATTACTACTTTCTCTACTTTTTTTTCTTAAATGTTCTTGAGGACCTTACATGAAAACAGGGAAAGCAACATCTGTGGCTAGCAATAAGATTGCTAGAAGTGAGGACAAGGTTCTTATAAACAGATCCTGCAATTTTTTTGTATTAATTTATGAACATGTGAATGGAAAAGTAAGATTGGGATAACCCTGGAGCAAATCACAGCAGCAGCAGAATACAAATGAGCTCAGTGTACATTTAAAATTGTGAAAAAAATGTTATATTTTATATAGAAAGGTCAATATTTAAAAGTGACAAATATAGCCCCCACTCATCCATTGCACATTACAACTTTAGGGGTGGAGCTAACTTGCTTTTTCAGATGTAGATAACTGTCAGGATTCACAGCTTTCTGAAACTGTGTGGCAGCGTGATTTACAGGGATTAACATGCTCATGTCTCCAAACGCTTACTCAGATCATTAAATTGCCCTTATCAAAAGAGGCATCTGGAATTTATGTTTGGAAGGTTTCTGCATGCCCTTTATTATCTCTAATTGCTCAGATAAAACAGAGGTCAAATTCATAAGATCTGAACTGTTGCCATCAATGATTCTATTAATCTGGTTTAAATGAAATAGGCTCCTAGAGAAGGGACATTTGATATACCCTGCATTTTATGAAATGAAAGGTCATAGGTGAATATGGGTGAACTGCTTTATGGAAAGAGTTCATAGTTCTTTAGAGTAAAGGATGTTTTGTTCTTGCTGTGGCAGTCTTGGTTTACAAAGCAATTCATAGCTCAGGAAAATTGTGGGAGGTATGAATTTTATATTTACCTGCCATTATTTGCATTGTGCTTTTCTTCCCTATCACAGCCCACTCACAGTGATATACTATATCAGTTCTTACCATACATGCCTGGGTCTCTATTTTATAATTGCCCATCGATGCTATTGATTTCCCTCCCCTATTTGCTGCATGCTATACATAGCGTACCAGATAAAATTTGAGATTCTAAGTGAAATGAATTTAGTAGTTTTAGCTCAATCCCCAGCCAACAGTGGATAAAAACATATGCAACACTGCTCAGTTGACACAGTTTCTTTCATCTGTGCTGAGGAAATGCACTGGAACACATCCAACGCTGACACTAAATTGATTTGCACCCTTGAGATGCTGGGTACTCTTGTCAAAATTTAGTTTGTTGACAGATGGCAGGCAGCATGGAGAAACTTTTTGTGGAATTGCTTATATGTTGCCCATAAAAGGGTAAAAAATCAAATAGGGGTATGGTGGTGGAAGAAAGGCTGAATACCTGGTTTTTTATAGCCTCAGGTTTCTTCACTTCCTGACAAAACTTCTGGTTGTCCAAATGAAACCATGTTCCAACACTTTTTTTGAGCTATTTATTATTTTTCTCTTTTACAATGTAGTTGCCACATCCCTTTTTACATGGAAAAATTAAAAAATATGTCTGACATACAGACACTAAAGTATGCATTTGGCAGGCAAAGAGTATTTTGTATTCTTCAACTATGAAAATCCTCAAAAATTGGAAGTATTAGTGTAAGAGTATGTTCTCTGGTATTTGAGTTAACAGCAAAATGATAGACATCAAACTTTCTACTTCTGATTTTAAAATTAATCTTAGATTTTGTGGAAAACCTTTTGTCGCAATGTAACTAGGGATGATATATTTTACCTACTTTCTAATCACAACCTGAAGACTAATGTTCCAAATTTCTTTACTACCTTTGACATATATACCATGTTTCATGCTCTCATGCAGATTCCATAACTCAAGAGTTAGTCTTAAAAGTGTCAAGGGCAAAATGATTCCTAAACAATGTGTCTTACCTAATTTTTGCTGTTCAAAAGTAAGAAAAGCTATCAGGCCATTTCATTTCCCCATAGTGTTATTGACTGTGATATCAAATTAAATTCTGAAGCCCCTTATTAAATTTATCTTAGATTTCAAGTAGAAAAATGGTACACTGAAAGCAAGGTGTTAAATGGCAAGTGAATGTGACAGTTGTGAGGAGGGGCTATGAAATATTCTGGTAATACTTGGGAGGAATAGCATGAATTGTCAGCTGGCTTTACTTTGCTTATATTGATGGTTAATGGGGATATGGAAAGAAACATCTAGACCTCACCTGTTTACCTCCCAAATAAATTTTGTGGTTTTAAAAGGGTTGGACCAGCTCAGATGCTGCAAGAAGAGGGGAATAGCTAGGTACTCGAGAAAAAGAGGATGTATTGATAAGAGACAAATAAGGCACAAAGAAAAAGAAGAGAAAGAAGGAGAAGAATAAAAGAAGGAAGGAATAATGAGATATGACAGCCATGTGAGAAGCTTGTCCATCCCCTTAGGTGTAATAATGTTGACAAAATTTCATATATTCAAATAATGGGCTTGTTAAGCATTAAGATCCAGGGACAGATGGAATGAAGGGGCAAGACAGAAACCTTTGAATTAGAGAACACATAACTTGTATGTATATAGCCTGATGGAATACTGTCAGCCCTATTATTTATTTTTGTTAATGTTGATGGAAATCATACAGGGAAACAGGTTGGCGATACCAACTACTCTGCCTCCTGGGCAGCTCCCCTGACAGCTAGCTGCCTGATGAGTAGACTGCCAATCTTTCCAGGGCATCTGATTTCCCAGCTGTTCACCTGGTGAGCTGCTGGCCTCCCAGGCTCTCCAACTGGCTGCTCCACAAGATCTCCAGCTGGGATGGGGGTTACCTGGTGTCACAGAAATCAAGTTCTCTTGCTGGAGTCTGTGCTGGCTGGGGTCTGGGAGCATATTTATTTTGGAAACTGAAATGTTTCCAGTATTACGGCAGCCTGGACAATATCAATATTTCACTGCTCCCAAAACAAAATCTGTCAAAATTTATGGTGTCACAATGAGAATCCTAGGTTTTTTTGTTGCTGCCATACTGGCTTTCTGTTACAAAAGTGCTATTTTTTGTCCCAAATCAGGATGAAGAAAAAAGAAAAACATTCCAGATTTCTTGTCAGAAAGTGATACCATTTCCTTACCATGTCAGTAGTAGAAAGACATCTTGATTTCAGAGAACAGAGAAAATCAGAAGCATATTGAGAATTGCTTCAGTAAAAGACTGTTTGTTCAATTTTTATTCTGAATGGCTTTCATTTCAGGGGACATTTTCTAAAATACCAGGGTCTTTTGCTGTTCTTAAGTAAAAAATTAAAATCATAGTCTCATTATGTGAAATTAGCATAAAGTAGCCCTAAAAATCACCTATCTATATGAAAGAGCATAAAACTGCCCTTGCAGAGCACCTTTTAAGCTTTTTCTTGGAGATATGACAGGGAAAGCTGGTGGGTTTTCAGAGGTAGCTCTTAGTGTTTCAGGTCATTTGCTCTTTTAGATCAGTGTCTGACTGTCTGGGAGTTGCACTAGGCACCCCTCCCGCTGCCAAAACAATTCAGAACAGACTTGGAGGGGTGAGATCACTAAATGCTGAATTAGCTCATACTTTCTGCAGAACTTAAAGGTTTGCATAGACACTCTCCTCAGAATGATAGTTCATATTGATTTCTGACTAAAAAGGGCAGCTGCAAATGAGAAAAAGCACTACTGTTCCTTTTAAGTGTTACTCTTCCAACAGGAACACTTACAAATTAATGTGCTATTTTCTCACACTTCTTAGCTTCTTTTCTCTTCTCACTTTTCCAGTAGAAAATGAGGGGGAAAGAATTTTCCATTTCCAAATGATTTCAATACCTGGTATTTCAAAACTAGAAAAGTGGTTTTGGAGCTACTTTTATATGCCAGGTTGCATATTTAAACATATATATATTAGGGCCAGTTCTTTCTAATAGCTTTATCAATGATCTGGATGAGGGGATTGAGTGCACCCTCAGTAAGTTTGCGGACGACACCAAGTTGGGAGGGAGGGTTGATCTGCTCAAGGGTAGGAAGGATCTACAGAGGGATCTGGACAGGCTGGATAGATGGGCCAAGGCCAATTGTATGAGGTTCAACAAGGCCAAGTGCCGGGTCCTGCATTTGAGTCATAACAACCCCATGCAATGCTACGGGCTTGGGGAAGAGTGGCTGGAAAGCTACCTGGCGGAAAAGGCCCTGGGGGTGCTGGTTGACAGCTGGCTGCATATGAGCCGGCAGTGTGCCCAGGTGGCCAAGAAGGCCAACGGCATCCTGGCCTGTATCAGAAACAGTGTGGCCACCAGGAGCAGGGAAGTGACCGTCCCCCTGCACTCGGCACTAGTGAGGCTGCACCTTGAGTACTGTGTTCAGTTTTGGGCCCCTCACTCCAGGAAAGACATGGAGGTGCTGGAGCATGTCCAGAGAAGGGCAGCGAAGCTGGTGAGGGGCCTGGAGCACAAGTCTTCTGAGGAGTGGCTGAGGGAACTGGGGTTGTTTAGCCTGGAGAAAAGGAGGCTGAGGGGAGACCTTCTCGCTCTCTACAACGACCTGAAAGGAGGTTGTAGTGAGGTGGGTGCTGGTCTCTTCTGTCAGGTGGCTGGTGATAGGACAAGAAGAAATGACCTCAAGTTGTGGCAGGGGAGGTTTAGATTGGATATTATGAAAAATATCTTTACTGAAAGGGTTGTTAGGCATTAGAACAGGCTGCCCAGGGAAGTGGTGGAGTCATCATCCCTGTTGGTATTTAAAAAGCATGTAGACAGGGCGCTTCATGACATGGTTTAGTGGGCATGGTTGATGGTTGGACTCAATGATCTTAAAGGTCTTTTCCAACCTAAATGATTCTATGATTTTATCTCAAGATAGGATTCTCCAGAATACATGGCAAAGCTTTACTGGAGTAATTGGTTGTAGTTTAAAAAGGAAAACCATGACTTGGTTGTCTGTCTATGGACATACAGAGGCATACTGAAACACCATAGGGTATGCAAGACACTTGAAGGGAATTGACTGACCTAAAGATACGTATATGTATGTTCCCACATCCTTCAGATGCAACAGAAAGGCAGGACTTCCTCACAAACAGTAATAGGTGCCTACCTATTGCTAGGCAACCAAATTCTGCAAAAATTCTGTTTATCAAAATTCTAAGCTCAAACATTTTCTCCTTGTCCTTTTATTCTATCTGAACCCTAAAAATATGTAAGTTCATGCTGGTCAGATCAGAAACATAGTCTTGTAAAATTGTGCTTCCTCTTGTAAAACCATGGTCCAACATGTTATGGTCCTATGTTCCCTAACATACATCCACAGAAATTAAACTGAATATTCCCATATGAACTCTCAAATCAATAAACATAAAAGCAATAATTAATAAGCCATGAGAAAGGTATATAAATCTTCATAATGTTTGCAATTAAATTTACCCTTCACTGTGGGAAGGACTGCTCCCCATTACATGTTGACTTCTGGAGTTCTCTGTCCTCATAAAAAAAGAGATGTTTCCCCAAATGAAACAATGCACTCAGCTTAACTAGCACTGAAGTGAGTGTATTTTGTTTGGATTTTTGCATTGATGTGCTGTATCCAGACACTAGAACCAACCAACAAGGCATGAAATCCTTAGTGTTAAAGAAGTCAAAACTAAGAAGTCAAAAGTTGTGATATGTATTTACAGCCAGCCAGTACATTTCAAGAGGCTTTTCCTCCAGCCTTAATAAGTATTGATCACAAAACAGGTCGTTCAGCTACTCAGGCTTTGGAAGTCACTAAAAAGAGTAAGCCAAGCTTCAGTAGCTTTGGGATAGGAAAGACCAGCTTGAAGAAAAGTTTCAGTCAGATTAGTGCTATGTTTATTAATGGGTTAATAAGGAGAGTATCAGTTTATACCATGCTCTGTGTTTCAGGGTGTTAGGAAAGGCACTTGCTTGCATGAAAGGAAAAAGCCTGTCCTTGTAAATAAAGCATAGTGTTTTCATCCATCACTACAATGCAGCTCCCTACAGAAAGGACTGGAGTGCCTTGCGTGAGCACAAACAGGTATTACATAGCAGCACAGAACAGGGGAGTGAATATCTGTGATGACAGCTTTCTGTATAATGCAGTTGGCTTTGGGTAGTGTGTGTGTATATATATATATATATAGTAGCTAAAATGATCAAATTGATAGTTTCTAAAACACTGTATTTAAGTCTTTACTGTGGCACTTCCTGAACTTAAAAGTAGTTTGATTTCTACAAGGACAGAAAATGGTTTGCACTTAGCCAGCATAGCATTGAGGTGCAGTAATTATAAGTTAAGGAAGTGAGGGGCTAAGATATCTGACTGTGAACAGGTACTTTGGAAAGAGTTCTTTGAAATTACAGAAAATTGTCTCAAACTTTTTTCCTGATTAAGAATAGTTTTTCTCATTTTCTTCATGCATATATATGCATGCTTCATTTTAATAACATGTCTCCATGAGTACTTGGGGAACATTTTTTTTTTTTTTATTATTACAACTTCCAAGTATTCCAGTCCTGAGTTGAAAAAGTAACCGGCAGGGAAACGATTTACTCTGAAACAATTTACATTTAAATTCATTTACAACAAATGCCCTTTGTGCATGCAAGAGGTTTCAGTAACTGATGACATTCTATGTACAAGAACACACAGCAAGTAGCTGTCTCATGATATCCAAGCTGGATCATAGGCGAATGGTTATGAATATTCATTAATTCCTCTGCCAATTTCAAATACCATTTTACGAGGGACTGAGCAGCTGCAGTATCTACAGGAGTCCCAAGAAGTTGATAAGAGCAAACACTTTGCTGAACTGAGAAACATGAATATCAGTATTAAAAACAGGGCGATATACAGCACAATATTATATCCCTTTGATTGCACAGTTGAGGAAAAAGAACTGTCATTAAAGCCAATAAGTGTTTTGGGTACTGGGAATGCTGGAAGACTTTTAGATATTTCAGTTTATCTTGTCCTTTAGCTCACTGGTTACAGTGTGGAGGCATGCAATAATTACTTTAACTATTATTTTCTTAATATATTTTTAAAATTATCTTAATTAAAATGTCTTTGTATAGCAAATGTTTTGGCCAAGAGGAATGCTTCCATTTACTTTTAACTTGCCTGTGTCTTCTGTTGTGACTGAATTTGTGTGTGTGTGTGTGTTTATTTTTCTTCCTATATAACAGTACATTGTTTTTAATCACAGAACATGAGGGGAAGGGGAAGCTGTGGAACTGATTGTGTTGGGGGAAGGAGGAAACCTGAAGGAACAACCAAGAAACAAATGAACATGGAATGAGGCTACAGAAAACATGGCTGCGGTGGGAGGTGCTGGGGGAGGCAAAAGTGCTCTCGTGTATATTGGTTGTGTGTAATGGACTGTGAATGGTCGTGAGGAAAGTAAGAACATGAAGGAATGCTAGATGAAAGTCAGAAAGGAAGCATGGAACAGGCGAGGGCAGAAAACTGAAAGAAAATAAGAAAAAGGGCTGGAAGAAAACCAATATAATCTTGAGGAAGGGGATTAATCTCATTGCATTGGTCTGGGTACGGGGAACATTTTCCAGAGCAGCTGATGTCAAGAATGAATTGGGGAGCAAGAACTATCTTTAAAAATTATACAGCTAAAAAATAAAAGGCTTTCACAAATAATTAAAAGAAGAAAACATACAGTATTTTTTACTTTGTTCATCTGGCAGTCATTGAACTTTGTGAGAATTAACTAATTAGAGCAAATCTCTATTAATACGGAGAACTGTCAATCCATATGGTATTTTTCTTGGAGAAGGCAAATTCACAATCTTTAAAACTGCTTTTATGACATTTGAAGATACAGAGTACCATATGAGCAGTGGTAGGTTTACAACAGGAGATGCATCATGGTGGTGAAAGGTCTCCATACAGTGTCTCAGAGGGTACCCTGAAGCTGCTTCAGGCCTAGCCTTGTTTCCCATGAAGGCAACAAACCTGCAAGCAGTCTCTGGCACAGCAGCAGACTATTTTCCACAGACAGCACTCTCCAGCTGCACCCAAGTGTGGTGTTAATATGACAGTGGGCAGCTCTCCACACCTCTAGGCAAGTTCAGAAGAGCTTTCTGTTATGGGCTTCCTCTTCTTGAGGTCACTCAGGGCAAAGTCAAGACAGTCTGATCTGAGATCGTGGTAGGTGTCTTCCTTCCTGAGCAACCACTCATCAGGACCTCAAACCCAGATTATAGAAACATTAAAAACAAGGGATATGTTTTTGGCTCATGAGATGCCATGTGGGTTTCTGAGTGGATGAGTGGCTTTTGGAGTGAAGAGATTCCCAGCTACTCGGAAGGTGGTTCAGGCGTGCATCATGCAATACGGTCTGTCTAAGCTATCCATTACAGTGTAACCCAGTGGCATGGTTGTTTGAGTGTTGATTGGTTTTTACACATAACAGGTTTTTCTTCTTTCAGAAGCCTGCACCACTGGTATGAGGTACTAAGGGTCTGTCTGGCAGAAAGCAGCACCTGTGAAAATGTATAACCTTAAAATATACATGAAATGATTTTTCTGTACCCTTACATAAAACAATCAAATACTTGGCTCTCAAATACCATCTAAGGAGGACTTGGCACTCAGCTCAGACAAACTACAATCATTTACCTATAACTCAGCCATTAATGACATATGTTAAGATCGTAATGCTCACTTTCCATTTACACTTACCACTCACTCTTGTCATTTGTACCTTTCTCCTTTTCCCTAGGTCACAGTCATAATTCTTCCTATTATGGGTTCTGTGTGGTTCCTCAGCCTCCATTCCTATTCCCTCCAGTTCCTCCCTCCTCTTACTGTAAGGAGGTTCAGCAGGACTGAGAATGACCTATTGTTGCAAGGGTAGATTATGAACTAATTGTTCCCTCTACAGGGCATTACAGAATTAATATCCTAATAGTCTCATTTTCCTTCAAATTAATAATGTTCTCAGTGGTCCTCCCTCTCAACTTCCTGTTCTTTTGGATTTGAAAGTTGTGGGATCCACAGGTTACTGTGTTGCATACAGACAGACAGAAATAAAAATTATTGGGTATCAGGCCTATATAATTATTACTAGTATTGCAGCAGCATCAGAGGTTACACTTATACTAACAAAGGAAACAGGCTATGCACCTTTTTCTAACTTAGGAACTACTTACACTTTAGCCTCTCCTCCTTCAAGGTGACATGGCCTTGTCCAAACTACTGGCTGGAAGTGGCCATTAGTATGTGAGCAAGCTAACACAGTCTGAATGACTGTGGGACTAGTTATTGCTACTCTAGGCACAGCTAGATATTACCATTCAGGGGCCCAGCTGGACCAGGCTCTTGTCACATATGGAAAAATATTTAGCAAACAGAAGCTCTTAAAAGAGTTCACAGATTTCATGTGTGACTACATGAATGAGATACCTCAGGACAGCCTAAAATCTGGTTTGTTGCATGTCAAGGGTTCTTCAGGAAACTGAATAAAGTTGTAAGAGAAGAATGCATACTTGCAGATGCTGAAAAGCATTATAGCCCACAGGCTAGCTACCTCACCATAACCTGTTTGTGTTCTCACAAGTGAAGACACTGAGCTATACTTAGATTAAATAAATAGGTAAATAGGTCCATAGATATAAATAGAAATTATACAGTGCTGGTCAGCATAATAAGCTACAGTCTCAGTTGATGCACCTGACCAGTGCCTTTCATTTCTTTAGAAAAAAGGAAAACCAGAAAAAGGGAGAATTGTGGGGAAGTTTCTATCTGTATAAGGAAAGTATCTTCCAAGTCTGAGAGAGAGAGCATCTGGGACTGCCTGAAGATGCTTTCTGGAAAACATAACATGAAGGCAAAGAGTATCAGTGTCATTGAGCAACCAAAGACACAAATGTCTTAAGGATTTTTAAATTGATAAGTAAGCCTACTGAAAGGCTTACGATTAAATGATAGTAAGCAATAGTATGATTAAATGATGTGTTAGGTAGTCCACAAAGGGCATGAATGTAACAAAAGTAGACTTATGTGAATTTGTGGATACAGAGAATTAGAAATAAAAACACAGGATATAGCCAGGAATAGATACAAATACATTCACTGCAGAATAACATCAGCACATTTTGTTTTTCATTTTGTTACTTTTTACATATATACACAGATTGAATACAAATATATATACACCTGTAGGTATATAAATATATACATATGTAAAATATAATATGTAAGGTATAGTCAGATGCATGTAGAGACACACATGAAGAGACATGAAGTTTTTAAAAAGAATGCCAATCTTGTACTTGGTAATGTATAGATAGTTCTCCTAGATTTTGGCAAAAGCCACATATCTGAAGATAGAATTCAGCTACAATTTCTATAGTACCTCACAAGCCCATATTTGGTGTAATGCAATTCTAAACATCATCGTACATTCTAAAAAGATTTTTTCTTACCCTGTACATAAAATTCTGCAAGAGATAGCATCTGAAATGTTTACATTTATTTGAGAAAGTTTTTCACACTGCTGATGTCACAAAGTCCCGATTACATATTCTCACTGCATTTCTAGACTATTGGGCTTTTCTAATTCCTTACATGTACTTTCCAGACTGTACTGAATACTAAATAGAATTGTACTCAAAAAAATCACAACTTTAGCTCCATCAAAGTGGGCTTCTTGGGATTTTTTCCTTGATAGTTTGATTCTTCATTATTCATGAAAAAAAATGTTTTATGTGTGACAGCTGGAGATGTCTATGAAACTTTTTTGGTTAAAGAATGGAAAGAGAAAGGAGTCTGGGGAAATTGCATGGAGGACCAAAGCCATGAGTCTTGAAGTTATGGGTATAAAGAATAACATATTCTGTTGTATAGCAAATATTCTTTTCTAAGACAATGTACACAGTCATTTCCAATAGGTCACTTTTATCTTTTTTTTTTTAAATTAGTCACTCTGTATTAAACAATATTAGCTTGAAAGACTTTTGATGATGTACCCCAAGGAACAAATACCTCCAAAGTGAGTATTAAAATATACAGTATGCATATGAGACTGTAGTAAGGAATGTTTGTCCTATTTTTACATGACAGCAAGCTACAGATTTGAAAGTGAAAATCAGAAGTGAAGCAGGATTGCACTGGGCCAAAACTGAACTGTGACAATTTAAACTTGTGTAGGTTACAAGATTACTTTCTTCTCTTGATGGTGCGATTTTTGGACTTGATGTTTTTCCCTCACTTACCATAATCTTTATTTCATGAGACAATAAATTGAGTAAAGGAGTGCTTGCTCTAACATTCTTATAATTATAAAGGATTTCTTGTGTTAACAGAATGCCACATAGCAATATTGACCTGCTAGGAGTTCAGATTTACCTTTGTTTTTTCACAGGATTTTGTCCTGGTTTGTTTACCATTTACCCTTCTGTTCTGTGAGATACTTTAAGGTCAGCTGTTGGTCACATGCAGTTCATCACCAGAAAAGAGAAATAAAAATTCAAACACAATGACTGTGCTAGAAACCTGAAAAGCTAGAAAACTTCCACAAAATTAAGCTGGAAGTAATTACATCCTGCATTGTGAGATCTTCACATAAAAATTGGTGGTCTGCTGATTATTTCTGTACTTAAAGTCTAGAATTCCGTTGAATTTAATAATTAAGAAAAAGCAGTGATTGAGGGATGTGAGTGTAAGCACAGGTTTACACTCCTTATTTATCCTTTCTGTGATGATGATGAACTCTGAATTTGTTAGTTCTATGTATAATCCTATTCACTTAACTGGATATGTAGATAAGGCTTTTTATCTAGGTCTAAAACTGTGCCATCAACTCAAAAGTTACCATCTCTTTTGACGATACTGCTTAAGCAAACAAAATTAGCATAAAACCATTATTTAAGTGTACTACATATTTAAAACAAGCTCAGTAATCTCTAAAACATTTAAATAGCAAAAAAATTTCAATGGCATTCAGTAGGATATTATATAAACCAGTTGCATCATTTAGTGTGTGTGAAATAGAAGCAGAAACTGTTAACAGAAATTCCTACTAGTAAAGATACCATGTGCAGAATTCATTAAGATCTCACATCGGTTTGCAGCAGGTGATGCCTATGGCCATGTAGATTTACTTTTTCTCTGACAGCAAGAGGATATAATTTGTCTTTGAGGTGATCTTCTGACCAGCTCTCACATGTCCCAATCTGAGGCTTGACATGCCTCCCCCTCGCCCAACCACCTTTTATGTCAGCCAGAATCCCTGGTTTTGCAGAAAAGATGCTTTAAAGAATATATAATTTAAGCTTTTT
>VYZV01000919.1:276139-286768 GCA_013401275.1 Pandion haliaetus | reverse complement strand
GACTCTGGAGAGAAAGCAGAAGTGTTACAAAGGCAGTATTCCAGTGCTGTGAAGGACCTGAGCAACATACTGCTGCTGTGTTATAACCCCGTTTTTATAGAATATTCTTCAAATATCAGACAGAAAACTGAGAAGCAGACTTCGGAAGAGCTGGTTAATAGTATGCATCTGTGCACTTTTTCCATGAAACTTAGTCTGTTCCATGAAGATAGTACTACTGTGGGATCCTGGGAAAAACCTTCCATTCCTTTCAAAGTAGATTACTCACCTCACACCAAACCCCCATGCATGTATAAATCTTTTGAAGATTTATTTTTCTCTTCACTTTACTCCTAGTGCTAAAGAAGTCAGATTACAAAACAGATTGCTTTTTCTTTTGTTTGAATTTTTATAGTTCTGCTAAGGAGATGTTCCAATTCCATCTCCTTGCATTCCTCCTCAGACTTGTTATCTTGCCCTGAGAACCACATTAGTGAGTTAACCCGAGACAGGAAAGATCCTTAATGGTTTAGCTCTGCAATTTGAAAGGGCTTCAATGCCTGTAATTGCTTTTGCATTGAACCTTTGATTCTAATTTCTTTCCCGTATGTGCTTTTACATGGTTAAAATGGGCCCCAGTCTTTACAGATATTGCAGTAATAAACATTACACAGGCCGGCTTCTGCATACTTCGACCACTGTAAAGGGGATTTAAGAAACACTACAGTGCCCATATTTCGGCAAGCATAGGGACAACCCTCTTGTCTCTCCTGTTGCCTCTGACTGAGGCACTACGCTTTGTGAATCGCACTGTAGGTGTGTTGCACTCCTCAGGCACAGTGGAAGGACTTTCTGTAGCTCTACATGTTGTGGATTGAGCTGTTGGGCCCAGTTCTAAGGACAACAAAAATGGGAAAATGCCCTTCACAGTGGTTCTTTGGGATCAAGTTCTGGTGCAAGTAGTCTGAAAATTGGGAAGAGAAAAGGAGCTTTTTCCTGTCTTTTAATTACTCCAGTGTTCAGAGGACCCTCGTGTCTGTGTGCTAAGGAAGGAAACTGGGAACTTTATGACCAAGAAGAAGTCTGACTCCATCATTCATTGGGTCTTTTTAAAGAGCATCTGTGCATGACCAAAATCTGGTTGGCTTAGTCCCAAAAGAGGGCACATCTATTGACATGTGCAATATAGCTCCAGCCTGAATTCAGTCCTTTCTGGGATTGGAATGTGCCTGGTTGTTGGTCCCATCCATTCATTAGCTCTAGTCCTGCTTGGCGCTGTTCGCACCACACAATGCCCTGGCATTCCCTCGATCTGCTGAGAACTACGTTGTGGCTTATGTACATTTACATGCATGACAGTTACTAGACAAGGATAGAGTGCACAAATGTAACTTCCAAAATCACGGTAGTTTTACTTTGAGTAGGTGCTCTTGCATATACTTACTGTGTTCAGATTTTTTATGTTGCCTCCAGCTATGTAACAGAGTACATGGCCACAGAACTTATCCAGGCTTGCACATAACTGCGCCACAGGTCCTTTCAGAAACCCAATCTGGTGCATGGCTCCTTTGCAGCCAAATGCTAACTGAGGGAAGGGAAAAGCGCAACACTTTTTTTCTTGTTACAGGAGCATTTTATACATGAAACTGTTGCTAATACCCTAGCCTCCTAACTCAGTATTCAAAGACTACTGAAAGAGCTTGCCCTCCCAGTACCCCTTAAAAAACCTTCTTCCCCATTGTGCATCACATATCCTTCCTTCTTCATATTACTGGCATCAGTCCTGAAGGAAGCCATCCTTCCATTTATAGCATAGTGACCTCAATGTTCACTCATTTCTGAAGTCCCAGAGGTTGTCATGGCTGTTATTGCAGCTCTGGTTTAGTTCTTCCTGCATGAGGCCAGCAAAATATTAGTTAAGAACAAGAGTCCTATGATGAGACAGAGATTCACAAGTCTCCTACTTGCTGCTACAATCCCTATATCTCCCGTATTTTCCCCCCAGAGTCTGGGAACAGATTTTTCAAGAGCACTTGATTCATCCCAAGCTCAGTGTCAGAATGTCACCTGTTTGGGAACACTTCATCTGAGGTTGAGTGAAGCCTGTGAAGGTAAGTCAGGCATTGGGCCTCTTTTAGAAGGACAAATGACATACCCTGAGCAGTGGTTCAGGAACACTTGTTATCTTAATCAGAGGGCTTGTAGCATGTGAGCATGTGGTTACTGGGCCCAGAGCACAGAACATTTTCACCCGTTTGGCCAGCTCAGGATATGTAGAAAATGCTATGAAGCCTGCAAAAACAGAAGGGACAGCCTGAGTTTGTGAAGACATCTTTCACAGACGAAATAAATAAATAAGCAGTAGGTAGCAAACAAGAAGCGAGACTAGATTTGCAGTCCATTGTCTGTTGTCCATGTTTGTCTGTGCTGCATGTTTTACCGAAGGTAAGTGTTGAACCTAAGTCCTGAAATGAATTTTATTTGGGAGGCAAAGTTCATTCTGAGGTTTAGAGCACGTCTGGACGTTGCCTTTATCAGAACAGTTTTTGTAGGCACCATGTCAATGAGTTTTTTGTGATAAAATCAATTCCCTCTAAAGTTCAAAAAACTCTCATAAAAAATGAGGTTTTCAGATTATAGTCTCTAAAGGTCTATGTATGTTTATGCTTCCATGAAACTATAAAATAATTAGCTGAATACTGGCATCTTTGAGTGTTGTCAAGTGATTGTTTGCATCAAAGGCAGCTGAAGAAAGCCTAGATAGTTAGTTTGTTTTGCCGTGAGGGTCTTTAAATACTCTCATGAGAGGAAAAGAAAGAAAAGGTCTGGAGCTGTGACAATATATGATTTTCCCACATTTCCTTCTCTTTTTTCTGGGTTGTTTACACTAATGAACTGGCAGTTGCTCATTTCTAATCATTCATGGATCTTACACATAAACCATAAGTATCAGGAACTTTCAGCTAACACTAAAAGAAAGGTAGTTACATTCAGAGGCCATGAAGTGAATTAATGCTAAAGGCTGACACTAAGAGAAAATGTTACTAATATTTTTTCTTTCCTAATATTCAGTTTCTGGCAATATGTTTCCAAACAGTAATGTGGCCAGTTATAGCCACTCATGAACTAAGCTTTCAATTGTAAGATTGCCATTAAGTCACATGACTTAATAATGTTGAGGTTTTTTTTCCCTGTCTTCTGTTATTTGAAATTATGTGTTGTATGTGCTGTTTTATCTTTTTAGTTTTTCCTTCCTGTTCACAAGGAAAATAATTGTATGTCTTAATACAAAAGATGAACTTAATGAAAATTCCTGTTGCTGAAAATTTAAGAACAATACCCAGTGCCACTACCTGAAGTCCCCAGTAAATAACCACTTTTATGTCTAATTATTGAAAAAGTTGAACTATATTTGGATCTTAGGCTTCTTTGTTTATTAAGGGTAAACAAAGCTGGTTTTAGAAAACTTTTGCATATTTTCCAAATCTCAAGTCAGAAGGCACTTCTATGTTTGCTAGCTCTTCACAAACAAGAAAAACAACTGAATCAATGGGGAGACACACCTACTGATCAGATAGGAAGATGAACGGTTGTGAACCGTGGGTGTCCTAACATTACCTGCTGTTGTGCCTTCAGAGTGACCAACATAATATACATCCTTCTCTCCAGTTTTATTCATGATGAAGTACAGCTCTGCTGGAATATCGTATTTACCCATTTCATCAAAGCTACAGGGGAAAAACATGAAAAGCTAGCAGATAATTCAGCTATCACAGTGTGAGCAACTAAATGTCAGTTTTGTTCATTGCACCAGGAAGGACCCAATGAAAGACGAGGTTGCACGCTTTGTCTGCATTCTTGCTTGAGCTGGGGAAGGGGTAGAGAGACACAGCTGTACTGCCAGGCTACCTGATGCCTTGGGCTCCCTGCAGAAGAGGTGCCAGTTTCGCCTGTCAGTTGCAGCCCTTGGGGAATGGAATTTAATCAGTGCTTTCACTAGCATGGGTTGGTTGTATTCACCTGTGAGAGATCAGAGATTTCTAGACAAGGCTGCTCAGCCTGTTCCAGCTGAGGTTCTTGCTCTCACTCTCACAGTACTGTCTCCCTTTTCCTCAGCATTCCATTTCATTTCCCAGTGTCTGAAATCTCTTCCCCAGTCAATGCTCCCAACTCTGAGTACTAGTAAGCATCCTTCTTCAACTGGTTCTTTACTCTCATTGGTTGGTGTAGACCCTGTTCTGATGGTGGTTTAGGTAAAAACCATCAGGCTGAAGCTATCTAGTCCCCTCGGAGTTTCCATCATAAGTAATTCTCCCTCTACAGAGTACCTGAACTGCCAGAATGCTTTCTGGCTGGGATTAAGGGTCTTGTGTTTTAAAGACCAAGTGTTCCCTCGGCTGTTTCCCATCCAGACATCATAGCCAGCATCTGCGAGGAGGAAGCCCAAGCTGTTGTTGGGCAGATTAGAAATCCAGTGGGTAGCATCTCCTAGAAAAGCATGCTGTAGGAAGACTGCAGGCTTTTGCCCTGGAAAAGATGAAACTATTCTTACACTGGAGCAGTAGTTAAAGTGTGTTTAAGATTGCAGAGTTTAGTTTGTGAGAGGTTTTAAATCTTTCCTTCTCCAAGAAGCTCCCAGGAAAACTATGCATAGATACTGAGAAACCTGAAGGATTTGTTCTATGCAAGCAGGAACCATTTAATGACATTTCATAACTATTTCATGACAGGGCTGGCAAATAAAGAAATTAATGGGGAAGCCTGTCCCCACCTCCTCTTGCACTGGAAAGCCAACTTACAGGTCCCTATATTGAAACCATCTACCCACAGCTGAAAACTGCTGAAGGCATAATAGTGTATGGAAGACAAAGAATAATTTATCCAAAGCAGCATATCTAGCCTTAGGTCTATTCAGTAACGAACTGAGCAGGGCTGAGAGGCCCCTGACCTAACTTTGGTTAACCTTACTTTGAGAGTAAGGCTGGTCCAGATAATCTCCGAAGGAGGAAATCCAAATAGGAGGAGGCATCCAAACCAAATTATTCTATAATTCTAACAAGGAGTAATAAGCAAAGTAACAATATCGAGGTGACCTCAAATTTCAAGTAGAAATTTTTATTCCATTCAGAAAATGTGATGAAACGGATGAAATGCATTTGCTTTTCATTGATGATCTGATTTCTTATCACCTTCCTCAAGAATATCTTTGTGCTTCAGAAGGCTGGAAATTAATATTCATATGCCCAGCCTGAGAGGCTTTGTTGTCAGGCTTCTATTTTAAATGTATATTACATAGGGTGTTAATGCAAAACCTCCCCAGATCCAGTCTACTAAATCCTCCCCCAACCCACATGAGGGAAAAAAAATGGGACATGACAAAATTATTAGAAAAGTCTGAAATAAGAACAGAGACACCGAATGTGTGAACTTCAGATGGATACAGAATTCAGGCCACATTCCACATTCCTGGCTAGGTGCTCTTGCTGAGATGGAAAGGTGTGGAATATGCCTTGCATGTGCAAAGGGGAAAGATGGGGGACCCATGTAAGAGTTGTCTCTCAGAGTTTCCTTATGACCTATAACTGCATCACACCTGTATTTTGGCTGTTCCTCCCAGATGGAATTCTGAAGAGACCAAGAATGTATCCATCCTCTGTGGTAACTTGATATTCCTCACTGGGGTATCCATGATATCTGATAATTTCACTCTGTGGGAAGCCAAAGGAGAGTTTGCTAACATGCAAGTTGTCCTGTTTTGGAGGGTAATCAGGCTAAGCAGTGCGGATGTGGGCTGTTTGTGATGGTAGCGCAAGACCCCTGGCCACTGGGACCATGGCTGAGAATAAATATTACAGGTCTTGTAAAAAAATGCATCAAAGTCTTCTTCAGACCTGCTTGGGTGGTAGTTGTTTGGTATTTGACCCCGTATTATGGGTCAAAGCAGAACTGTATTGAGTGACTAACCTTTTGGGAGATAGTTTGTCATGTTTTGCAAGGCTGACACAGATCATACCTTTCTAGAGAGTAAACATGCAGCAGTATCTGTATAAGACAGTGCCAAAAGCTGTGGGTTTTGGGCCATAATGAATCCTTTCTTGCCAAAGTGTGGTTAGGCAAGTCAGGCAGGCAAGGCAAACAAGGGCGGAGCTCTTGTCACTAAGGAACTCATGAGACCACCTACACCTGATTTTGCATGTACTGTGGGGAAATCTTTGGTGATTCAGAGCAAGGTATCTTATCTTGGATTACTTTGTGATGTGAGACTCTGCTGTTTGAAGAAGGGATTCAACCTCCCTTGCCACTGTACTGAGCAAACAGGTTGTTACAGAAGGGGAGGATTTCAGTTCTCTTGAGACTAGAAACCAGCCTTTGCCTCCACTGCAAAGGAATTTTTCTCTCTGGGAGCTCGAACTGTTTGGATAGGAGCATCAAGGTTTCTTCCAGGCAGGTGCTCCCTATCACGGAGCTGGAGGGATCTTTGTCCTCTTGCCAGCTTTGCACTCTTCCCTTTGTGCGATAGCGCGAAATACCAACACATGTTGAGAAGGGTGACTGCAAACAAGCATCATGAGGCATGGCCCAGCCTCATGTTCATCATATATTTCTTGGGGTTCACCCTAAATGCAGGCAGTGAATGTCTGTTGTTCAGTTTGGTATGGACTGGAGCATGTGGTCTGTGCTCTGGCCACAGTCCAGGGCTGAGTCCTGTTGTTGGGGTCAAAATTCAGTAGCCTGGATCTCCAGTGCACCTCAGGAGGTTCTGGGGAGTTGCCTGGCCTTGGAGCCAAAAGTAGCAGCCAGCACTCTCCATTGCAGTGCTATGTGTCAGTCTGCAGACAATGTGCAAGAGCCACATCTGTCTCTGGCACAGTCAGAGCTGGCCCTCATTACAGTAGTGACTCTAATGAAGCGGTTTTGGAAAAGGCAGGTTGGGAAAATGGGAAATGTGGAAGGGGCCCTTCTTAGCCTCCTGACAGGGACTGTTAGTGATGGGGCAGTAGTAGTGGTACTGGGAGAGACAATTTAGAAAGAAAGGGAGAGAAAGTGACCCAACTTACAACATTCATAAAGCATTCAGGGTTGCGAGGCTTCCTGTACTGGCTCGTGTCTGAATTCAGAGTGGAGGGTGTTGTCAGTCCTGCTGAAAAGGCAATTCCTTGGGAGCAGAGCAGCATGAGGATGCACCACATCTTGGGGCTGTGTGAAAGAGCACATGCAGGGGTGTTTGTGTTAGGAAGAGAGTGGTGTGAAATTCTATAGGAAGACCCAAGTGGAGAGTATCCTGAAGGTTGCCCAAGGTCTGTTCCCCAATGGGCTGCCAGAATAAGTGCGCATGTGAGGAGGGACTGTCTATGGCTCATGCTATGTAACAGGGAGGGTTGCAGAACAGGTGAGGAAAACACTTGGGGATACCATGCGAGAATATGCCTGCGCACTCTGCAGATGACAAGGGAGCTGTGGTTGGTAGACAGGTCCAGCTCTTGGTATGAGTCTAGCAGAAGCTTGACGAAGAAGCTTGAGTACCTGAGATGACCATCACCCAGCTTGTCTGCCTTTACCTGCTTCCGCTTCTCTGCCAGCAGAAGAGGTGAAAGGAGAAGAAAGCACTGTTTGTTTCTTGCCTCCTCAGGAATGAGGTAAGAGAGGTTTGGGATGGTCTCCCTTTGCACTTGCCCTCTCCTCCTTTAGGATCAAATGCCAATCTTGGTGCTGGTCAGTGGTGTGGTGGCACGAGGGATCAGTCAATGAACCTCACGAAGGGTTGTGCAGAATTCAGGAAAGATTCAGGGACTCTGGGAGGAGATGTAACAGGCTTAGAGGAACATGCGTGCACCAAATCACTGCCAGCTTGTGCTTTCACTGTGGGGTGTTGTGCCCCAGACCCGGTTCAAGTTCTGTTTGAAATGAGTTCCTCTGAGAATATGAAGTGAACAAGGTGACCATGTGTGGCTCCCCAGAAGACCCATGAGTCAGTTCCTAGTCAGCCTTGCCTTTCAGATGGAAACTGAATCTTCCCATTTACCCCATTTACCATCCCCTCAGGCTTCTTCACCAGCCCTTTGCTGCCCACTTCTTCCAAGAACCTGCTCTGCTATCCCCAGATAATTGCATTTTTCCTACTGTTACTTCTGAGCCCAAAGTTTCTGTCTCTTAAAATCAATGGCTGCCACCAGCTGAGAAACCATGGAATGATTTTGTTTTAGAGTCGCCAGCTATGGATCCTGAGACTGCCTTCATGTTGCCAAGGGTCTGTCTCCTTTATCTCTTAGAAATGGCTGTCCATACTGCAAATCTTGTCTTGGTCATGGGAAGGTGAGACCTTGCTCTTTCCTAGTTGGCTGATGGTACCAGATTAGCTTTTCTGAATAAAAATTGCAGAGTGCAGTCTATCTAGCACCAGTTTATGCCGACTCCACCTACAGTAGATATGCTTCCAGGTTTTTGTCTTTATTTTCCAGAACCCAGTCAATGAGTGCAGGAACACTGCTTTCTGTGAGTTTCCCAGACCTTTTTTTCAACACACAAATTTTGACTCAAATGCTTGCTAGAAAAAGGAAGAGCAGGTTCTGTGTCCCTGAAAGTTACTGGGTGTGGGACTATGAGTTAAAACTAGAGCGCAAGAGAAGTGTTGACATGTTCAGTGCTCCTTGCCCACAAGAGAGCTGCAGGTAGGTAGGATGGGATTTTTCTTTCCAGTCTGAAGTACTTTACAAAAAGGATTCATCCATGAAGTTCAGGACTGTGCTTACATTCTGGAAAAGCCCTTATACATCTATTTGTTGTTGTATGCTGTGTCGACATGTGTGAGGAGAGAATGAGAGCTGAGGAGAGAAAAGTAGCAGCCGTTCTGCATGCGGATAAAGGCCATAAAGATCAGGCAGGCTACCTAAATGTTCAACAATAGAATCCATGGGACAAAAGGACACGTAATGCAATGCAAGGCTTCAGCTCATCAAAGCATCTTGTAAGATTGCTTCACCAGTAATGACTGGGGACATTACTGCTCTTGTAGGCTTGGTTTCCTCAGAAGAAAAGGGCATTCTTCTATGACCGCGGTGTGTTTATGTTAGTTCACCTCTCTCTCCATCCTGTAATTAACTTTTGATGTCATTGGTAAATGTCTGCCAAGTTCAGCACTGAGATAGAAACCTGTAAGGCAGCAGGGTTTGCAGGAGCTCCTGAGGACTGTCTGCTGGGGGAGAACTTTTCAGTGGGGTTAGTACCTTGCTGATGGGAAGGCAGGTCGAAGGCAGCTGTTGTATGTTCTACAACCAGCTAAGCAGTCAACAAGAATGAACTAGTCAACTAGTCAGTGTCCATGTAGCTTCAAAGTAGCCACAGCATGCAAGGCTGGGCATCAACATTTGTGAGAGAATTTTGTAGGACACCTGCCTATATTATAGTTTGCATTAGGCATTTAAGTAGACTCAGGAAACAAGTCGTTCTGAAACTAGGCATTGCTAGGACCACTAGACATGGAGAATCCAATTTTTAATGAAGAACACAGGTTCTCATGCAGCCACATGTTTCTGGAGTCTGCTTCTAGCATAAGACATCTGCTATGACAAGACATGCTGGTCTATGAAGTTTATTTGGACTTGGAAATGGAACTACAGATCAAAAGAAAATAAAAGAGTATTCCCTGGCAAGTAATGAGGAAGATGAGTGGAATTTGTGGGACTGAGGGAGGGGTAACCAAGAGATTTTTGCACTCTCTAAATCTCCTTATATGAGAAGGAGTTTTGACTTTTTTCTGATCTTCAATTTAACATTTAAATTTGACTGAACAAATTTAAAGAGTCAAACCTCATGAGTCATCAGACAGTTGGAATGAAGCAGTGTTTGGAAACACCCAAAACTTTAAACTTGGCATCAAAACACACTTCATTCAATTCCCTTTGTATATCAAATACTTCTTAATTTTTATTGTCAAAACAGGAAGCCTCACACTCTTTTTTGCTTTCTGCTGTTTTACTCTGTTCTAATGGGGGTAAAACATGGCTCCCTTTCCCTGCAGGGGGAATCTCATTTGGGAAGAAAGTTCTGCTAATGTCTCAGCTTGTTTTCAAATCACTACCAAGACTAGTTGAGGCAACACAGAGGCTAAATTATCCCTCCTGTTAGGGCAAACTTTTCTCAATGCACTCTATGATCACCTGGCTTAGCTGGCATGGCTCATGGACTTCCAGGTATTTGCCTTTTAAATCAGATACAGCAGGCTAAGTAATATGAGTCTTGGCAGGCCACTGCTCCCCTAAGCTTCAGGAATAAAAACAGTTAAGAGACATGAACAGCTGTTTCTACCTAGTGAGATGAAGTCGTAAGGAAATACTGGGCATTGTAAACTGCCATAAAAGAACATACTTAGAAGGAAAAGATGTCAGAGAGAGAAATGCCCTTGAAAGTTCTTTAGGTACTTTTAAGATTTAGTGAAACTAAGATACAAGCCCTTCAGAAATTCGTCCATCTATCCTTGTGCTTTAAGCAGCCTAAAATTTATTTCATATAAGCTGTAAGGCGTACACACACCAACCATAAAAGTAACTGTGACTAAATGCATATGAGAATCTGCTGCCTTACTCACTAACAAAATATACGTGTGCATTACACTGCAAGAGCAGGAGGTCCAGTTTACACACACAGTTGCAA
>VYZV01000919.1:265369-275424 GCA_013401275.1 Pandion haliaetus | reverse complement strand
TGCTCTCAGACTGAAGAAAACAAATAGAAGAAAATGAAATAGTTGCTCTTTTTCTTCCTTTTGTGCAGGTCAAACTTTGTCTTCAAACTTTACCAAACAAGCACTACTGTGCATAGCAACAGGCTTACAGATCAGAGAGGCAGAAAGCAGTCTATTACAAGCAACTGCACAAAAGCAAGACTGAACATCTTTATGTTCATCAGACAACAGAGAAAGAGACCACAAACACATAGGTACAAGCAACTTACCTCTGCTTTGACTGCCCTGCTTGTGTCTTCTGCTGCAGTCTGTCTCCACTAGCAGACTGATTCACTGGCAGAAACCTGCGCCAATAAAAGGAAGTAAAAGCACAATGAACGCTTCAGAGTAGCAGCAGTGAGTGTCATGAGTTGGCAGCATGTATTGTAGAGCATATTTAAGTGCTGATTTGGCAGTGTTTCAGAAGTGGGGAAATCTTTGTGATGAAAAAGATCTGGTTAAATTCACAAACCCCAAATGCACCATAGAGCAGGAGAGTTTAAGTACCTACAAATCAGTGGTTAGGATGTTTAGCTGGTACCTGGGTGTTCCCGTTCCCTGAGGCTGTGGCAGACCTTGACCTGTACTATTGCCCAACTGAGGGGTTGCTCCAAATGTATTCTTTTAGGATGAAGAGAAGGAAGTGTCCAGCTTCTCTCAACAGACTTTCTCAAGAACACTGTTTCTGCTATTGCTTTTCATTTGGTTTATGTTAACTTTAACATTACAGACTGTCCTAAGTCTGTTCTTCAGCGAGCAGCACAACTCATGAAACCCATCTTATTCTACATTAGTGCTCAGAGTTGACATGGCTTCTGTAAGGACCCTCTGGTGCCAAACAAGGCTTGAACATACCATATAACCTTTCTCCCAGTGAGGGAACAGACAAGGATTCTTGTTTCTCCCAGGCCATTTTCATCAACCCTGAAAACATAGTATCTTTGGAAACCTTTGCCTAACTGCTGAATTAGTTGTAGTCAGCCTGAGGGCTCAGACCTCACTGAAACTGGCTCAATGACCGTGAGCAGAAGGACACGTTCTGTGTCCTTAGGCAGCTGGGCTACAAACAAAGTAGAATTCTCCTACATGAGGACCAGCCTTTCCAGCCAATTAACTCATAACTGTCTTCAGAAGAACTTGCGTTTCATCATGGACTGATTAGCATTTAGAAGAACACCAGATGAAAGGGATGTGTTCTTGGGAACAGCATTGCAAATGGTATGATGCTTCTGGGTGGTGGGGAAAGGAGTGAAATAAGAACAGGCTATCAGTGAAGCCACAGTAACAGTTCTGTTTTACATACAAAGTAGAGAACATTGTTTGGCATAGTGAGAAAGGTAATTTGGTAATTTCTCAGTGAAAAGCATTATAACTTAGCTGCCCTGATGTCTCTAAGTGACAATAACTTTCTTCTAATCATAAATAATTCAGAAGGGCTTCTGCAACATGATGTCTAGTCCCCATGTCCCAAGGTGGCTGAACAGTCCCCATGATGTTTCCAGTGCTGATTGCCCAACCTGTTTTTACTGAAATTCCAGAAAATTCAACACCCTGCCTCCTCTGTGGTCTCCCAGATTGCAAGACAGCTGCACAGCTGCAATCTCTTTCCTAGATGAATTTAAGGGATGCTCTGGCTTCTTTCAGGTATATTGCTATTGCATTTCCCATTGTAAGTATTGAAAACTCGTAAAGTAGATCTCAAGTCTTCATGTGTTTCCCCTACAAGCAGTGAGTTAGTTGAAGGTCTGACTCTTTGGAAGTTATTTGTCCCCAGGAGTTTGTATTGGGTGTAAGGAATGTCATTGTCTGGAGGGGAGCTGTTTCGTTTGGATCAAGCTCTACTTACATTCGTGGAGCACAAGGAAACAGGACAAGCTTCAGCAGCAGGCTCAGGAGATTAAACAGATGTGTTGTTTGTCTTGGAAGGGAAAGGGACAGAAGTGGCACCAGCCATGGTTAATTTGTTTGGCTAATGAACCATTTTGCAGAGTGAGACACTGACCCTTTGGTCATATAGCGTCACCAGTGAACTGTCCTAGTGTAACAGCTGTACCTGCCCTGGTTAGCATTCCAGACTTGGCCCACATTAACATTTGATTGAAACAGAGAATGAGGGTGTCACACTGAAAGGAAACCCCTAAATGCACTGTGTTTCTTTTCACAGTGAAGCTAAGACATTTCATTGTGGAGAGACACTGACCCATAATGCTGTAACCTAATAACCATGGAGGCTACCCTTCAAGTGAGTGTCTTTGTGCAATAACTACCTATTTGGAACAAGACTGGTAAAGCCAGAGTTCCCCCAGGAATTTAAACAAGATGACAGTTTCTTCAGCCCTGTTTTCAAAGCAGCCCTTCCCACTAATGGGCAAAGTGCTCTAAATACCCATGGGATGGAGATAATGGATTCTTTCTAGTGATGTTTGGGTACTTTTCATTTTAGTGTTTAAAGCCCAAAGAAGCTTCTCAGAGTCATGATAAAGGTTAGAACAGCTCAGCTCTGTGGTAGCCAGTGGGTTCTGTGAGAAATAGCAGATGTGAGGTTTCTTCTGGGTTCAGAGTATAATTTTGAACCAAAGTGTCTACTTGAAGTGCTGTCATTGCCAAGATGAAATTGGCTCCTTTCTCTCACCCTGGAGAGTTCATGTACACAGATCCTGAAAGTATTGTCAGCAGAGATTGAGTCTGCCAAGGTGTCTCTATCTCAGCAGTGCCCTTGAACCCAAGTTTCCCATCTTCCTGGTGCGTGCTTGAACCACGAGACTGGTTACTATTTTCTGCTGGGTCTACCCTCCCTGTGTCTCTTGTTCTTCCTCATGAAAAAAGTGAGCAGCCCTATTTCAAATGAAGACAAACCATCTTCTTTTCAGGAGTGAGCTTTTTATGTGAACTCAGTTTTACTTTCTGGTCATCATCTCATCTAATAAAAATTAATCAATACCATAACTGCTAGAATTAGTCTTGGATTACACTATGTATTTCAATAACTGCTAGCCCAATAAACAGAGAAATAATATGAAGAATGGAAAACGTCTTGAGATCACTGACCGTATCCAGAGAAAGTCAGTACTTTCATTACTGTTAAGGTCTAAGGAAGAGAGCAGGCTGCAAGAAAACCCTGTCTTCTGTTAGCAAAGTACAGTTATTGCAGAATCTAGGCTGTATCAATTAAAAAGTGATTACTGACCCACAAGGTTGCCAGAAAACATGAAGTGCACCATCAGGATGCAAAAGGCATTGCAGTGACATGTGGTGTGAAAATAGTGCCAGGAGGAACCCTTTCTCAGACACCAGCAGAAACTCTCTGATGCAAAAGAGGGGTTTGTTCGTAACCAGGTATGGCTACTGGTTGTGGGTTAAGGATACTTATGCATCAGATCAATAATTTCGTTGTACATGTGCAAAGGTGCATCTAATCCCCAGATGAAATCCAGGTGTGCCCATTCAGGAATCCTCCTGTGATAGATGAGCCTCTTAATCTGAGACAGTAAAATGGCTGCATCCTTGGGATCTGCAAGTAAGTCTTGTCCCCCAGTCCATACTGCAGTTGGTACAGTCATCTCTTCTACATTGTAGAGAGGAGGAATAGCCTGGAAAACATGAAGCAGTGCAGGAATGAATGTCCAGGAAAGCACACCAACTTTAAACATGCATTTGGGGTTTTCTTCTGTCACTGTTCGAAGTAGAGGTGCCTAAACCAAACAGGAAGGAAGTGGCCTTGCTTGCCTTTTCTGTCTGTGCTTGCAGGGGTGACCCATGTGATAGCACAACCAAAGGAAAAATTCCTCCTGAGTTGACAAAGAATTACTGTTGGGTCTTTGCCCTCTCAGATAGGAATTCATAGGGAAGCAACCTGGAACAAGACAGAAAATGTCAGGATGCCTCTGGATAAACCCCCATCTTGGTCCTTTTGGAGTACTGGTCAGCCATGGAAGACATTTGTGGTCTAGTTAGAAAACACAAGTGACAAGGATGAAAAGGAGCATGGAGTGGCTTCTATAGGAGGAGAAAAGAAGTAGCTTAGGACTCCTGAGTTTGGAAAACAGAGGCCAGAGCAGGGACAGGAGACAGTCTTATACCATGTCAAATGGTATGAAGACAGAGCACAGGAAGTAATTATCCCATTACTTCTCATAACACAAAACCTAGAAGGCATCCAGTGACTTTCCAGGGGCAAGCAAATTCAAGACAAAGCAAAGGAAGCTGCGTTTCATGCAAGCCATCATTAAAACATGTAACTCATAATGATAGCCTGTTGTGAACACTTAAAGGGTAGGAGGGTCAAGGATGGGATTAGAGTCTTCAATGGAGGAGAGGTTCCTCAGGGACTGCTTGAGGACAATGTTAATTTGTCTCTGGCTGACAGAATCTAGGGTTAGCTACTAGCTCTCCAGTTGCCCTCTTCCTAATAATGTTTCTCTGAGCTCTCATACATTGGCAACTGTTTCAATCACATTAGTAGGCAAGATGCCTCTTTGGTCTTATCCACTAGATGTACTCTTCTTTTTTAAAATTAATTTTCTATCTTTTTGCCCTTACTCTTATTCCTATTGATCATTTAATTGAAAAGTTTTGGTCTTCCCCCTTCTCTCTCTTTCTCCTTTTTAAAATTTATTATTGCCATTAGTGCTTGCATGCTTTCTCCGTTGAGTTCCAAACTGGAAAGTAGTAATACTTTCATCTACTTGTATTCTGAAAATGTGTCTCCTACTACATCCTTGCTCTTCCTGTGTGCTTCTGTGTTGTCCAAGGGTGATGATATTGTTTCACCAAAATATACCTGTTGGTATTTTCCCATGTTCTTCTTTGAACTGCCCCAGTCATAAGCTTGGAACTTCCCCGAATGGGCCTCCTAAGAGGATGAAAAAGAAAAGGGTAGTTACAAAGCCATCATTCAGGAAACTTGTGGGTTCTTTCCCTGTTGAGCCTGTGATTCCAATCTAAAGCCTCAATGGAAGTTCTTCTAAGAGCTACGGAAGAGCCAACAGTTAATTAATTGAAAGTCCCAATCAGTGAAAAGGAGTCAAATGTTTTTGTCAGCATGAAAAATATCACGGCTCCTGCTGAAAGACCCAGGGATGCTCTCACAGGCAATTTGTTCTTGTTTGTAAAATTGCTATTAACAACTGACTCCAGCAAGTTCCCCTCACTGCTACTGCTTTGTCCTCTTCTGACAGCCATGCTGCCATCACTCAGCTCTGTGAGTGGCTCCTTATGTTTTCTCTTCCCTCTCTGGTTTGAATACAGAAGTCACCATTTCTAGTTCTTCCCTTGTGCTCCTTGGCTTTCTTTCCCTGCAGCATGGTTTGCTACTACTATGAGAGAGACCATCTATGGGATCTTAATATTGAAGGTAAAGTGTCTGTTAACTCCTTTAATAGTAATAGCAGCAATGACAGCAAAGGCTTAGGAGTATTACTCCTGCATGTTTGTACTTTTCAGTCTGTGCCTGGATACTGAATTAAACCTGAGCCAATCTGCAGAGCTTGCCCCACTGTGCCTTTTTAACTCTATTTCTTTACATGTGTAGGCCATGGTAACAGAACCAACTTTATCAAATCTAACGTTTTGTGTAAATTCATAGACAAAAGTATTGTTTGATTTTCAGTAAATGACTGTGCAGATGTCACTCTCATATATCCATGTGTTTGCTGTATTGAAAAGCACATTAACACTCTTGCAAGCTCACTGTGCTCGCAGCTGCTTCTTGCTCTGCTCCAGAGCCTGCAGTGCTGCCAGGAAACCAGCCTTGCATGCAGCAGCTTCTGTGACTGAGCCCAGACTATATGAATCGTGAAAGTGTGAGACCGAAGACAGAAAGGCAGCTTGCATCAGCACTGCTGCTGAGGATATACTGTGACAGTACCTTGTAAGTAAGGGATATAACATGCCTACTAAAAAAAAGTTTATTTATAGTTCTATTGCTGTGCAGATACTGAGCGCTTTGAAAGCAAGAGATGGAAATACAAGGGCTTTTACTAGTAAAATTTGATATTTCACAAAGCAGCCTATGTCTTACTCATTTCTTGACTCCACATTGGAAACATAACTAATTTCTTAAGGTAAGCTCTGTACAGAACTGTGGACATAATTTATAAAAGGTACTGGATACACAATAAGAAGAGTGATATATGTATCTGCACACACAGTGTCCAGCATCCATGTTTTTACACAAATACAGCATTTCATTGTTGGCTTCAAATGTACCTGTATCACATAGGGTATTTCTATCCTGCTAGCAAAAGAAGGATCAATGAAAAATTGTGTTTTGAGTTGAGGTTTCAGTTGTAAACTATAAGTTGCATTGTGTTTCCAAGAAGTTAGCAATGGCTTCACAACAGGATTTCAGCTCTATCCACCCTACCATTCAGCCAGAGGTGAATATGTATTTTGTCTTCCAGGAGTTTGCTAGTACCTGACTCCAGTGGACTATGTTCTGCACGGAAGTTCCCGCGGGGGTTTGTGCAATATACACATCAATTCGGTTCTGAAAGAAAATATTCAGTGAGTATTCTTCTCCTCCCCTCTATTCAGATGTACATCAAAACATCTGCCACAGCAGTGTCATGTATCAATAGAACCAACAGAAATTGGAGCGGCATGATCGGCGACCCCCTCAGAGCTACTCCAGATGTGGTGATGTGTCAGGTTTGGAGTAGCACTGAAAGAACAATCCCTAATCAGAAAATTTTCCAGGTTGACTGAGAATCTAAGAGTCTACAGGTGGAAAGGATAGAATAGAACGTCAGCAGTTTAGACCCCAGACTAGGTTGGTTTTTTCAGGAGTCTGTAACAGATACTGTGTGAGAGAGGATCGCTGTTGGACAGAACAACAAAAGGAACTGCAACTGCCTGAGGAATGCACGACTATTTGAAATAAAACACACCCTAGTCCTGTAGGGGGTTTCTTAACAAGTTGCTGTGTGATCCTTCCTCAGAGAACATGCTCTGAGGTATTTTTTGGAAAATGCTGGAGCAAAATCTTCATGCTCAAATGGTCTGACCTACAGCTGTACATAGCACGACGTGCCCAAATATGTCTTAACCCCCAGTGTTTGCCAACTCTCTCTCAGGTACCCCCTGGGTATCCTGTCTCTGAGCACATCCCTAATGATCCAAGGCTTGGAGGAGGAGGACAAGGGGGAATATGTGTACTCCTTTCTCTGTTGCAAAGAGCTCCTGAAAACATGAAGCATGTAGGGGTTTTATTTCTTATTCCGTGGTATACCAGCATACCGAAGACCTCCAACAAGACCAGTATTCACAGTATGAACCAGGAGACAGTGCCTTAGGTGAGGTCTGGCAGAAGGCAGACTGCAGAGTTTTGCGGGACTTTGAGCAGCTGTTGATTGTAGGGATGGTGCCAAGTGCTCTTCTGAGGAGTGAGGCAGTGGTCCCCTGCCAGCGGTGGTGTAACCAGCAGATATTGCTGTCCGGTAGTGGGGACTGCTCCCTGCAATGTGACACTGACTACTAGAAAATCAGGATTCACTTCACAGGATAGAAGATAAGTTCTGGGAGCAGAAGCTTAAACTCTCAGTAGAGCTGGCAAGAGTTATACATACCATGTCAATGTTTTTCAGGTTACAGCCACCCAGACTGAAGAAGACACTTCTACAAAGCCTGGCAAAAACTTGGTGGCTGCAGATGGGGACTATTAGCCTTCTTAGACATTCAGTTTGGGGAAGGAATTCTCTTTTGCCAAGCAAACCCTGTGAAAAACAAAGGTAACATTAATTTAAGAATGTACACTTCATTAATTTAAGAATGTACACTTGTACATTGTGCTGTTGTTTTTAAAAGGTGTTTGTGTCCTGTTCCTTTCCTCCAGCACTTTCAGTGGTTCTTACTTGCTTTTTCTTCAGTTGCCAGATGATGTTCCCACAAACAAGAAAGAAATTAAGTGTTTTTCCATTGCATCAGCCTGCTCAGGCATTACTCAATTTGTGTTACATCAGTTTTAATGAAGAGATATGTTAAATGTTAACTCCAATTCATATTTTAGCTCTAACCTTGCACATCAGTTGTGGCTTTGTCTACAGGAATCTTGGAAACCTTTGAGGATCTGCATCTCTGCACCTCTCTGGGTGACCTGTCCCAGTGTTGCACTGCTGCCCTAGATAAAAAGTTTTTCTTAATGTCCAGTCTGGACTTCCAAAGGCTTCAGTCATAAGGTAAACCTACCCACATGCAAATGAATAGACTTCGTAAGGCCCTATACTTTCTGTTTATCCATTTTAACAGCTGAACAAACAAGTATATGGTTAAACAGTTGAAACCAAGATATCACATACCCTAAGCAACTTTTCGGGAAGGTAGAGGAGTTTTGTTGCTGGGCTTCTAGCATACTTAATAGTAGTGACAGGTGCCAATGCCAAATAGAGTTTGATTTTTTGAGCCAGCTCTGGCATAGTTGAAAATGCAATGAAAGCTGAGAAAACAAAAAAAGATGAGTTAAGAAAATCATCATTTATACATTAGACTGTTTTCAGTATTTATAAATGCGATTCTGCAATTTCAAACCTACAAGCAACTTTGTTAGTTGTTCAGAGACTATGGTTCAGCCTAGATCTGTGTGAAATCCCTCTTCTTCACGTGTAACCAGCTTGTAGTTTTATTTCCCTCTTCAGAGAGAAATTTCTTTCTATATTTTGCCTTTGCAGCTTTCTTCCAAACCCATTTAAATGTAAGTGCACACTTCTGATGTACATTCATGCATTTCATACACTATTGGAAGGAACAGTTGTTTTTCTTCCAGTCAATACAATTTCTTTTTTTTTTGTGTGTGTGTGTCCTTTCCAAACTGGCCAACTTCTCTTTCTGTACTCTCATTTTCCTGTTTTGTTTATTTTGGTCAACTGACCATCTGCTTTTGGGCACACCCATGCATCTTGGAAAGAAACAATTTGCATGGCCCACAATAATTTCCAGTATAATTCTAAGTTGACAAATTTACAGCAGGAGTGCATTTGGCCCATTATGTATTACTGTATTTATAATAAATGAAAAATGCCTACATGCTGAAAACAGCTTATCCTGTGTTTTTCACAGCTACAAAGAGTTCATGAAAACCCCAGGTACATTGAGTATCTCAAATCATATTTTACTCCTGTTTTCCTGAAAGATTAGTCTGTTGTGTGTAACTTACCAATCGTAGTACCTTGTGAATAGCCAATATAGTACAACTTTTCCTGTCCTGTTTTCTCCAGAATGAAATTTATTGCTGCTGGAAGATCAAACTTTGCCATCTCATCAAAACTGCAGATAGGAGATTGAAATAGAGGCATGCATAAATTAAAAATCCATTTGAATTCACGTTTTTATTACAGGCTTGTCAGCAAAGAAACAACATGAACCATTTAGTGAATCATTTAGCTATTTTAGGGTCTGTGTTTTTCTGGCACTGGATATGGAAGATACTATTCAAGGTTTTCTGGGGTATTTTCTCCCTTAACATCAACAGAAGGACTATAACTTCAAGAAGTATCAGGTTGAATTGTAACAGTCTACACAGAAGGAGCAGGTGGTGATATAGTAACAGAACTCTGTCCATGGAATCACATGTTTTATATAATTTGGCATTAAAGAAAAGGTCTGTTATTTAAATGTTCATTGAAATAAGTGCAAAGATTATTTAGATTTTCTCCTTCTGTGATTTTAGTGTTTTTGCAATATACAGACTAGTGTTTCTGTATAACCTCCAAAACTGCCTCCAGAACTGAGTGGCTTGGACATGACCTGTGGAGTTTCCTCTGAGTTGCTCTGCTGCTATATCTCTAGTTTGAAGAATCTTTTCTAGCAGTAATCAGAGGAAAGTAATCTCCACCACTATTAAATTTTACATGCCTGTTTAGGGGCACCTCAGCAAAAGTGAATGTAAAGAATGCTTTTTAAAAGGTAGCATATGTAAAACCCTGATTTAGCTAGCTTAAATAAATATATAGGGGTGGGAAATGGAGATGCCCTTCAATGGTTCAGCCTACCTGAAAGCCCAGAATTCATCTTGATCAATGGAATAATTCTGATGTTTTCTGGAC